>JAAVUI010000062.1:0-128262 GCA_014899075.1 Fusarium goolgardi | reverse complement strand
TTCTATTATAGCTAATAATACGCTAAAATATAAGTATTTTTATTCCCTTACTGATAAACTGGGTCTTTAGCGGTAGGAAAATCACTCTATTAGATCGGCTGAAAAAGCGGTACGAAATTATAGCCGCTCGACCTTCAAGGAGATAGTACCCGCATAGAAAACCCAAGGCTATTCTGATACAGCCACTGTACTAGAATACCACGTTTTCCCCAGTTGACTCAAGCTACAGTGGAAACTAGTGGGAGACTTGACATAGAGCGTTGCAGAGGTGACATATGGCGACGGGGCTCAGAGCTAGAACGGGACTGGCGTGAGGTGGCGAAACGATGAATTAGATTGCTTTACTTTATTCTAGCCATGCATCTGGTCCAAAGCATGTCTACGCTTTGACGCCACGGCTGCCATCAATTTCTTAATCAGTAGTTCGTCTTGATCATGGGTCAATATACGTTTCTTGGCAGTTAGAGAAGGTGTTATATACCCGAGGCTAGGGTTAGAGTGGAGGCAACTGTACGCTAGTTATACCTTAACCGAGGGGATAGTGGTAATTTAGAGTAGCATTACATGTTTACGGTGAGGGATAAGCATGAAGAGATGGATGTGATCGACGTTTGGAGGCCCATGATCTGCCGTACAAGGTCTAGGAAGTGACTCGCATCATTATGCAGGTCGAAATTTCCGTCGCTATCTCCTTTTTTGATTTTTCAACTGGAGTCTCCTTTTCTTCACCAATGTTTCAGAGACCACTTTTCAGCATCAAAGGCTCAGGGGAAGTTGACCACTAACTACATAATGGATGTCACCAACGCCACAATCGGTTAGTGTCTCATGTTTCGGCACTGGGGATTCTTTTCCGGTATAATGCCCGTGGTGCCAAGGCGCCGGTTCCCTCTATCACACTGGCTGACCGGATAATGTTGTTCTACCTTTCTTATTATCCTTGGTGGCTGGCCGTTCTCACTCTTAAGTCGCTGCCACTTGGTTAAGCCTTTTCGTGTGAAATCGGGGGGGAAGGTTAATCTCTTAGTGTCTGCTTGGTCGGTAAGTAGTGCTTGCGCTACTGACCTCGAAGGTTATGATTGCGCTTCTCACATACACAACTTGACAACCACCTGGAAAGGCCGGGTGATTCCGTTCAGTACCGAATTCGGCGGATCTGCTCCGGGCTGGAAAAAAAAAACTCTAAGCGAAGGGGACTTGTTGAGGAAATTGATTGTTTTGAGGGGCTGGAACAGGGTAACGTGCTAACGTCGTCTACTAGTTAATTCCTGTATATCCGGAAGCGATCTCCATAGTTGTAGGTGCTGCCAAGACTCAAACTCTATCGCGGAATATTTCCTATCAACTGCACGTTCCATCGCGCTTCCGGCAATAACTCCGGCTGTAAATGAAGTCAGTTACAGTCAATACAGTCTCCCACAATTAATGGTCTCTGTTTGCTTTAGTTCATTGTCAATCCAAATGGTCAACAAATGACAATGCGTCTCGTTATTACCGCATAAACGCCATGGCCAACTAGCACATCCAGGGCTAAGCAGTAAATCGGGTCAATGCAGGGGTTCAGCCTTGAAGCTCCTCTTTCACCACGTGCTGTTCGTCCGAGCTACCCTTGTCTGCGCACAACATGTCATCTTGACACATCACTTCCTAACGGTCTCGGTTTAGGTATCCATAGATCCTCTTAGCCTCTCTTGTAGAATCTAGGGTGGTGACTGAAACTTCAGTCCATACATGCATCATGGCAACATTTTGATAGTCATAGTTACCTGACATATCTTGGCATACCCACAAGGTTTCACAGATAACAATCAGCCTTGCTTCTTATCGACCTGCCCCGCTCTTGGCTAACGGTCACGAAACATGTCAGATCGAGATCAGGACACACAATGACGTTGTTTCAATAACTGGGTACAGCATCCTGATTTTCCAAAGCTTAGTTTAATACACGTCAAGAAAGGAATGTCGCAATCACGGAACCTTGCTTCTACATCGCTTCAAGGGTTGTGTCGATATGTGTCAAAAAGACAGCTCCATATATGTATGTGCTTGTGGATATATCTAGTGGACACTAGATAGAGGATCTCAAAGTCATGTTACCTTGGATCCACACCAAGGCTCCAGGTCTTATATTCTCTTCTGTATCTTAGGAACTGTCCCTTAGGGTGGCAAATGGAATGCTATTAGATATTGAAGCTGCGACTGCTGTGCTCCTTCAAAGCAGGGTAGACCTCTACGTACAACACGTTCTTGATAACCCTCCGAAAGTTAATGATGTCTCCTTGTAATCGTGACCAGGAGATCCTGATGCAGAGAGAACCATTGCGTTTTTGTTTTCCAAGACTTTGCCGTGTCCGCCACCTCAGCATCATAATTTCGAAAGAACTGAGCGATATACTTGTAAAGTTCGACCGTTGCCAAATGTTTTCCTATGCAGCTGCGGCTACCCATACCAAACTACGTTAAACCATATCAGTTTCAACGCTAGGCCAGGACTTAGATGTAACTTACCGTCATCAAAATGGATCTCTCCTTCCTAATCCGTTCCTGATCTTGTGGGTTTTGGGGAATCCACCTCTCGGGTCTAAACTCTTCTGCATCCAGGCCAAAGATTTCGCGTGAACAGTTTACTGCTCTTGCACTAGTACCACAAGTTGTACCTGGAGGAAGAAAATAATATCCAACTTGGGCTCCATCGGACGGGACGATACGGGGAAGCTGATACTGAATGGAAGGATGTAGGCGAGTGCTTTCGATAATAACAGAAGACAGATATGGGAGCTTCTCTGCTTCCTTGAAAGAGATCTCACGCCCTTGCTCCACTAGTCTGAGTTCTTTATAGGCGGAGTCAATCTCTTCTATTAGTTTTGCCTTGACGTGAGGGTTAGTGAGAAGGTATCCGAGACAAGCCAGAATGCCGATGGCGGTTGTATCAGACCCCGCAGCAAGGATATTCACGCCCTCGATCATAATATCTTTCTTGTTGACTGGCTGGCCACGATGATCTTTGGCTTCGATGAAGTGCTGAAGAAGATCTCTGCGTTGGTTAGGTAAAAGACCATTGGTCATCCTCTCTTCTACTCTATTGTCCAGCCAGTCGATAAACACATCAAAGGCGTTCAAGCGATCGCCCCCAAATGTTTTGGTGAACCATTTAGATACTGGGTTGTTGATCCAGAACATCTGCAACGGCAATATACCCATATTACCCATGAAGTAAAAACCATCATGTATAGACTGGATTATGCCTCCGACGTCCTTTTTCTGTTCCAGAAACCCAACCATTCCACCTATGGCCAGATGACCAACGACATCTGCGGTGAAGTAGTTTACCATCTTGTCAATTGCAAACCTCTCGCCTTCGTCTGCTAGCTCCCCGAGCTTTCTTCGGTTGAGGTCCAACACATCCTGAATCAATGACTCTAAAGTGAGAATCGATGTCATGGAGTATGCACTTGCGACGCGTGACCGGAGCAATCGATGAACTTTGTTATTCCTCGTCGCAAAAAAGCTGATAGTCATGTTTGGGACGATGAAAGCATCGTAAAACTTCGACTGCACGCCGTATCAGCAGAATCTTTTGAGAGGAAAGGGTATGTTTTCACCTTTGTAACATGCTTGCCATGACCATAGATGGTCTTGATTGCATTTTCGTCTGTGAAGCTTACTTCGCCCGGAGAGATTCTAACAACCTTTCCATAGTGTCTGTGGAGATTTATAACATCGTCGTGCCACGTTCCGCGAAAATATCTGATCAGTCGCCAAAGGCCACTGGCTCTGGCAAAGAAAGGACCAGGAATCCTTCGTAGAGGGTGGAAGAAAATATTGTATACGATGTGAAGCAGACCAATCGTGCTAACGAGCCACCACTTGAAATGGAATAAGAAGAACAATGCTGAATAAGGTGAGGCATAGTGAGAATAAGTGACAGGTGACTGGACATAAGGTCCTTTTGGAATGCTCGTATTGTTCCAGTAGAAATCCATTATGGCCGAATCGACGTATAAAGATTACTATACATGACTTGGAAACTGCTAATTAGCACCAGCCTTTATATGTGGAAGAACGTTGACGCTCTTGACGCTCTTGACACCCTTGACGTCTCAGCCATGCGTCAGAAACAACATCTCGTCGCCACGAAATATTTCAGTTAGATATCTTTTATTACTTTTTTTATCCCTTCACCCGAAAATTGCCAATAATGTCGAGCCAAGGCAATCAGGACGAGGTCTCGGCTATTGCGCTGTGGCTGCAGGTAAGACCAATCCTATCAGCCCTTCATGAACCAAGACCTGGTTGTCTCACTTCAGGCTTGGAAGGACCCAATGGAAATTCAACTGCACTGAGGCAACAAGCTTATCTTTTGCTTCACTGAGAAAATGATGCATTGGATGTGACATCAATGCTGACCTCATCCCATCTGGCCATGATCACGAAACGAACATGCAATTCTACAAAAACAACATGTGAATTTTTGTTGGCTTGGTGAATGGTTGCTGATGATGCGAGAGACAATATCAACTGGCCTCATCACACTGCATGCTTCCTCCTTTGATAATATCTAGCCTATTGTTCAGTCCTGGGCTGCAGGAAATGGTGCAAAGACCCACTAGTTGTCTCGTTACGAAAATGTGATCAGGCTGTAGTCTCTTTCATCGCTTCACTTTAATATACCTTTGTAGTCAATAATAATGTAGCTGAGGGTTTCAGTGTCACAATGGAGTACCCACCGTCGGACTGATCAAAAGTCGCCGAGTCTCGTTCATCACTGATGCCTGGAAATTGGCCCTTAATATTTGCTTCTTCCGAAACAACTAACGACAACACAAAACGTTCGCGTGAGCGACATAAGTTGTGGCGTTTTGTCAAACGTTGGGAGTCAAATACGTTAGGAAGCTTGTCCTGGTAGATGTCAGCTTCACAAGTGAATTTACGACTATCACGGAAGGGTCATGCAATCTCAACAAACGGTACCATTAGATGTGATGGTATTTGTATTTGAGAAGTATTCTTTGGACTTTGCTATAGAGACAAAGACATTACCAATTGATATCAAGAATACAACCCATTCCTCAGTTCCCTCACATAGTCCAGTTGAATGGACACTTGTCTGCGATGCGATTCCGGCACCTATTGTAATAACCCTCTGGTAAAGAATGACACCGTGAAGACGACAATTTGTTTGGTGTAACTAATGGGGCTAGGATTTGTTTTATTCGAACCTCTCTCATTATACCGATCATTAGGCGGTATTGTTGTGATGGGGTCTCTAATAAAGACCCCATATATTCGTTCCTCCGTTTTCAGCATTGTGTGCATCCTCAGATGCCATAGATGGCGATGTGGTAGGATTATCATCGCCCGGTACCAAGGTACTAACGGTGTAATCCGCCGTGCATACCTTGGAGGGGAATCGACAATATCCCTTCCCACCAACGCGGTGACGACAGTCAGCCTTTTGGCAGACATGACCATGTACGCAAGTTGCGCGTCGGCAACCTCCTCGGCGGGAGCATGGGACGGATCGAGCTAGATGCTCCAGGGCTGGTATCAGTTCTGCAGCAATGGGTGTATGTTCGTATTCACAGGTACTGTTCTCACATTTGCCATACAACTGTGCGTTATTGCAGAATCGGCGATATTGGGAGAGTAACTTGAGACGTTTCACGGCGTCGGGGTCGGGCGGGGGTAAGAAAGCATCGAGACGATCTCCGAGTACATTGATGGGTACCATGCCATCAGGGATATCTTCCTTTTGTGGAAGTGAGTCAATGTTTATTTTGGCACCGTTGGATAGGTTAGAGCTTCGTCGCCAGTCACCGCCGACGTTTCTTTCATGTTTTGTGCTGTTGCCGATAGATGAGAGCGAAGACGCGCTATTCTGGCTGGATACTTTGCTATCGTGAGCAAACTTGCAGGTGCTGCCATAACGGCAATTTCCCTGCATGTAGAAAGTGCATACTGTTTTGCCTTCGTTGTTGTTTTCTTTTGTTGACATAGGGATACTGTATGTAGGACTATTCTTACTAGCGTTAAGAGTTGAGTTGAGAGTCGCCTTTGCCGGTCCAGTAGTATAAGCGTGTTGAAGGGGCGTGTGACGGAACACGCCGGGCAGTTCTTCGACGTTCATTCCAAGTCTTTCAAACTCCTTGTGGAACAATAGACTTGGTGTTCGAACAAGCGTGAATCGCTCTCGGTTACCCCTAAAGGGAATAAGGTCCGAGACGTAGCCCACATCGTGGCAGGCGGCGAAGTAAATGTGCTTGCACTGGGCATTTTCCGCGTAAAGACGAAGAATGGCCTTGAGCTTGAAGTCGGCATTCTCCTTTAATTCACCAGCGTCGATGAAGTCAGCGAGGCCGTATGATCTGTTGAAACCGGAAGTAAAGGATGAGAGAGATCGCTTCTCAGCGCCCGCGAGACCGTTCTTGCATAGCGCTTTGGAAAGTCCGACAAGGTTGGCGTAGACACGAATCATGACCTCACAGGTTTCGAGGCCTTTGCGACGCAGACTATCTTTGATAGTATCGTTCAGTTGCTTTGCGGCTCTGCTACCGCCATCTTCGCCGTCTTTGACAAAGCGCTCGTCAAAGATGTATCCATCACCATCAACGACAACTAGAGCAAAAGGGTTACGTTCCTGGCCGCGAGCGAGCTGCTTGTAGCGCTCCCTACCCTCCCGTTCTTCTTCATAGTCGCTCTTGAGACGCCTATAGTCCTCGATGAGAACGCTGTATTGATCCAGTAGGTCATTGAGGGCGTTGTCTCTCCGGAACTCAGCTAGCTTGTCAGCTGCTCTGTCAATTGTGGCATCAGGGAGCATGGTCGCAGCGGTTAGCGGTTGGCGACGGGCCCCGCATTGCCAAAGGCCTGAAAGACTTTGAATGAAGAATTGTCTTTGTGACAGTCTGGTGGTAGTGATATGAGAGTAAATTGAAGTGAGTGAGTAGGTTGGCCTCGTATGATGGCACTTTGTTGCTCATGCTGAGTGGATGTGCCCGCACAAAGACGGATAAATTTTAAGCCATGCTGAACTGGGGGGGCGTCATGTGATCTGCCACGTGTATCAGTGCTACCGTTTACTTTTGGGCGTCAGTAAACAAGAACCCAATCAACGACAAACAGTCAATTGGACGATACAAACGCTGCCATGTTTTTTCTTTTTTTCTTTTTTTCTTTTTTCTTTTTTTCTCTATACAATTACGTTTGACTGATGAATGTAGCTGCAAGATCTCTTCTTTTCAACAGTGTATCGACACTGGTACAGAAGAGGAACAAGTAGCGAGATGACATGGGTTTACAATAAGAAAAGAATTCTTTATGCTCTCATATGATCTTTCTAGTACTCGAAGCTATCGGTTACTGTGCATCTGACTTGTCTATTATAATAAAATATCTTTGTTCTAAGCTCTTTGTTGTTCTATCCACGCCTCACTGTAGGGATAATCCGTATACCCATCAGCGCTCTTAACCTTGTAAAATGTATCCCTGTTGTAATGAGTGAGAGGAACATCGTTGGCAAGCCTGAACGGCAAGTCGGGATTGGATATAAAATGTCTCCCAAAAGCAACCGCCACTGCTTCATCCTTGAATCGTGTCTCTAATGCTTTGTTCGCCTTTTCGGCCGTGTATCCTCCCGCGAGAACAACGGGTCCTGATTTCGCCCATACATCGAGAGCAAAGTCAAGACTCTCTTTGTCGTCGTCCACTACTTTGTCCATGTTTCCAGCGATCCGAGGTTCAATTAAATGGAGGTAAGCAAGACCAAGGGGCTTCAGCTCGGAGATCAGATGTGTGAATTGTGGCTCTGGATCTCCCATCCTCATTCCTTGGAATGTGCTGAAAGGCGACAGTCGGATACCTGTTCTGTCTGGCCCAATCTCTTCGGACACAGCCTTTGCTATCTCGAGACAGAACTGTGAGCGGTTTTCGACACTTCCGCCCCATTTATCGGTCCGTTTGTTACAGACATCCTGGGTAAATTGGTCGATGAGATATCCATTGGCAGCGTGGATTTCAACGCCATCGAAACCAGCCTCGATTGCATTTCTAGATGCGGTGGCGAACGACTTGATACACTCCCAGATCTCTTCTTCAGTCAAGGGTCGAGGCTTAGGTTGTTCAGCATCGATGGGAATATCACTGCTGCTGACCATCTCCAAGCCAGCCTTGTCCAGAACCTGTTGGCGAGCTGCTCTTCCGACATGCCAAAGCTGCATGAAGATAAAGGAACCTTTCTTGTGGACCTCGTCTGTCACACGCTTCCATGCATCGACTTGTTCCTGAGTATAGATTCCCGGTGCATGCTCATCTCGACCTCGCGACTTTTCCGAGACAAATGTAGCTTCGGTTATGAGAAGAGTTCCGGGCACTGAAGCCCTTTGCGAGTAGTAGTCAATCATGACTTCCAACGGTACATGGTTTTCGGATCTCAGTCTCGTCAAGGGCGCCATGACGACGCGATGTTTCAATGCGCATCGGCCGATATTGACCGGAGTCGTAATTCGTGTCATGCTGGATATCCAATCTATCTGTTGTAAGGTTGTCGGAAAGTAAGAGATAGGTAATTACCAAGATATTTGGTGAGGTTGAGTAAAAAAAATGATGCTTCAAACCCCGCATTGGTTGAGCACGTCACCAGGGTCCATCGGTAGTTATTGATGGAGTCGGTGGATCTTGACAACGTTGCGTTTCGGAAGTTGCGCCATTCATTGTAGGGTCAGATGTGATATGACTCTCCAATGCCACGATGAATGAAACCTTTCGATGTCAAAAAACAGAAATACCTATAATTTATTCCCTCAAAGCCACATATCACAAGGCCTGTATGGGAATGAGCAGTGCTTTCAACATCTGTCGATCCGACCAGAGACGCTAGACTAACGAGATCAGCGACAGGTGACAGGACAGTTGAGTGAGTGCCTGAGTGCTCAGACTGCCAGACACGTTGATCATACTATGTTGTGGTATTTCCGCGGAACTGAGACTTTCAATTAATCAGCGCCGATCGCGGCTACTAATGGCCCCAATTGTAATGTAGAGAGTCAGTCGTCGATGATGATCGTGTCTGGAACCTTGGCTTTAAAGTCTGGCGTAATAATTAGTTATAATTAGTGGCAACTCCTCAATTGGACGGACGGTTATGTCGTCGGCTGGCAACAACGTCCAACTCACCGCCCGACCGTTGATAACCAACATTATGTACCCGGTAAATAAACCCTGGTTATTTCGTTCCTTGGAAATACTTGCGGCACAGCAAACACAGCATCTCTCCAAGGCCGGGGTCTCTCTCCCCATCTCCTCATACCCCAGACTCTCTTATCTCGCAGCCATTTGCTCTAAAATTCCAGTAAAAGCTTGGCTCTTGGAAACCATAGGCTGGCCAATCCCCTGTAATCAGTGATACCCCTCATTGAAGTGATAGGTGGCTTGCTGCCAAATCTTGGCTTTCGTAGTGGCGTTGCACCACCAAGCAGGTAGATAACAGGAGCTGGGATATATGCGCAACGTGGATACTAAAGCAACAGAAATTAAATTGAATTGGTAAGCTATGCGTCCTAAAGGATTACAAACAAAAATACGGAATACAGTTCCGCAATGTCAAAGTCAGGGCGTAACGTAAAAATGTCAAACCAAAGGCGTGGAAAATGAGTGCGACAATCCGACTCTTGTTCTTGGCTCTAGACTAGTTCTTGGTCGGCCTTTGTTAACCAATTAGGCGAACCAAAAAATGCACGACCAGGGCGTTGTCGTCGGCCAAGACAACCAATCAATGCAAAATTGAGCCTTGGCTGAGATAAAGAGTCATAGTCATGTGTTACTCTCGCTGGAAGTTGAGTAGGAGGGCGTTGCTTGTTGTGGCGGAAGTGAAATGTCAGCTCAAGTATCAGCCTGGCTGCATCTTGTTTCCTTTTATTTTTCATCTCATTCATCACAAACAATTGCTGTCTAGTGGTCCTTTGTTCATGTTTGACAATACCTGCACCTCAATATACTAATCACATCAATCTTGTCATACAGGCGATACCCTTCATCATGTCAGCCGTCCAAGTCTTATTCAACCCTACTCCCAACATCTCCGTAGCACCAGAATCCAAACGCAGAGGTAGCTGGGTCCCCATTAGACGGAAATCAGAATGTCCCCTCGACGTTTCCATTGATAGGCACTTCGAAGCCAAAATCTACACATCAGGCTCTACCATTACTGGATCGGTCTCACTCTCACCTCAAGCAAATCTCACCGTCGATGCATTCCAAATCACTTTTACTGGCACTTCATCCACCATCGTCCAGATGCTGCATCAAGGGTCTACGCCAAAGTCTTCTCACAAGTTCCTTTTACTCAGAATGCCGATCCCTGAAAGTGCTCTGCCAGAGAATGGAGTGCTTGAGGCTGGGTATACCTACCAAGTACCCTTCTCCTTTGTCATTCCCTACCAACTTCCCAGTGCGGCTTGTAAACATCGCGACCCGACAATTCGGGAACGACACTTGCAACTACCTCCGACCATCGGATCCTGGGAGCACGATGACATGGCGGTTCACACTATCAGTATCAACTACGCCGTCGAGGCCCGTGGATCATTCCAGACAGGCAAAGGAAAGTCCATGACCTTGGAGAGAATGCACCCGGTCAAGGTAATGCCTTTTGTCCCAGAGCAGCCTCCTCTGCATATCGTCCCCGGTAACCCTCGTTACATACTCTCTCAGGAAAAGACAATTCGAAAAGATATCCTTTCATCTAAACTGGGCTTCATCAGGGCATCAACCAGTCAACCTGGTCCAACCATCATCACAGCCGATAAGCTCCAACCAGCAGACTGTTCATTGAGCATCAATCTAGAATTCTGGCCGAATGGCAAGAAAGAACCACCAGAGATATACGCAAAGTCAGCTGCCATCAAAGCATCCACATATTACTCAACGGGACATATGAGTTTCTTGCCCGACCAGCACAACTTCCCCGGCGTGATGCCAAACCCCATCCTGAGTTTCGTTCTCGACGAGGATGCGACAGTCAGTTCATCATCCAAGCCTACTTGGGCGCCTACGTCCTCCTCGGCAACACCTTCGCCGTCAGTCTCTCGCAGAGGCTCAGAAAACTCTGACATAGGTATTGAGCCATCGCGAATTACTTCCAGGAGAGGCTCCAAGACCAGTAATATCATAAAATCAGAAGCGCCAAGATACACAGCCATCCTACCCATTTCCATTACGCTGCCAAGCCCTGACAATAAGATTTTGCTGCCTACCTTTCATTCCTGTCTTATCAGCCGCACGTACGTACTTGAAGTAGTCCTTGCTTCTAGAGCACATGGCTCAAGCTTTACGTTGCGGCTTCCTCTGCAAATCGCCGTTGAGGGACAAGATGAGACTGGGGTCAACCGTGTACCAACATATGTAAGTTGAAGTGATTCCAACTATTTCGGACGACGGAGGCTAACATGTTTGTGTGTAGGAACAGGTTCAAGCGAACCAGGATCTCTTTGATACACTTCCGACTTATAATATTGGGTATTGAGGTACTGCGACCGGGAGTTGACTGGCGCTTGTATACTACCACCATATCATTTTCGGGCTCTTATTCGCTACTGAGATTGTCTCTGGCATTTTCAAACTCGGCGTGGGAAAGATTGGAGCTGATGGTTTATATACCCTATTATCATTGCAGTTATATGTTATATAGTCACTGTCCCATCAAATGATCCTTGTATCCTATCACTCTCTGTGTAACTCTCCCCCACTCAAGCACGACCTTTTGGCTCACGAATAGCAATGCGAACCTTGAAGTCGACTGGCTTAACGAACCAGTAGTTCCAAGTGTTCCAGTTGTTTCGTTGCAGTGATGTTTCTAGTTCGAAATCAAAGTCGCGAATGATGCGAGGAATAAGTTTGGACATTTCCAGCAGCGACACGTGTCGACCGATGCAGCTTCGTGAGCCCAGTCCGAACTAGAACATATTTGTGAGCAAGATGCGAAAAGACTTTAGTGTCAAATACTTGCCGGCATGTAATAGCGATTCATGGCAGAAAGTCTTGCAGTATCTTGTGTAAGCCATCTCTCAGGATTGAAGATGGCGGCATCTTCTCCAAAGACATGGGTATTTCTATGTGCTACCCAGCAGTTGACGCCGACAATGGTCTATGTGCGACGTAAGTTATGTGGACTGTTCCATCGGGTGTAATCAACTCACGTTCTCGGGAAAGAATCGTCCAGCCATTGTCGCACCACCTTCTGGCACAACTCGCTCGAGCGGCAAACCTGTAGCTGGATGCATACGTAGCGCTTCCTTGATAACAGCTTGTAAATAAACCATTTGTTGACTCTCTTTGAAGGTAGGTGACTTTGATAGATCCTCTCGAGATGCCATTTGATCGATCTCGTTTCTGAGTCTTTCCAAACAAGCTGGATTCTTTAGAAGATAGTAGAGAACAGCAGACAGGCTAATAGCCGTTGTATCAGAGCCTGCAACCATGTTTGAAGTACATCCCATAAGAACATGGTACTGCGTGAAAACATCTGGATTAGCTGTGTTTTTGGCTAAGAACTTGGTAAGAAAGTCCTGTGTGGTGACTTCGCTCTCTGTCGCAACAGGTTTGGGGGATGTTTGAGATTCTCGGATTCGCTCATTAGTGAAGCTCAACACATAAGCTCTTCCTGTGCCCTTGGCGCCCGCAAGGTAGTTTCGGATGGGGAATAAATACTGGTGCAGGCTCGGAAATATGCCGCATAGAGTCGCGTAGCCCAGGTGATCTTCCAAGGCGCGGATAACTCCGCGGATATCTTCACCCTGATCCAAGAAACCAAGACGCTTTGCGTAAGTGATCAAGCCGATGACGTCGAAGGCATAGCATTGGAACCAGTGCCTCATGTCCACGGACAGGTTGGAGCCCGATGTAGAGAGCTCTGAGAGACGCTGGGCGAAGAGGTCTGCACATTCGTCTACAAAGGGCTCGTAGTTGACTAGCGAAGACATTGCGTACGTCGCCTGGTACATCTTCCGATTCTGCGTATGACGCTTGATTGACTGGTCGCTAAATAAGGCCCATTGTCCTGGGCTAGCCCATGTGGAGTACCATGACGATTTGGGGAAGTGACTGCCGAGGCCGTAGACTGTCTTTGCAGCTTCTGGGTCATTGATGCTGTAACGATTTGGGCCGTATCGAACGATGGGTCCTGAAGCGACTGCTTAGTACCGGATAACTGGAAGGCTACAAAGTGGCTTTACCATATTTCTTGTGTAAATTGACATTTACCTCCTCGAAAGATCCCTTCCGGACGGTCCAGAAATACCATGCATCTGTAAAGCGCGCCAGGAAAGGCCCCGGAACAGTACGAAGTGGCGAGAAGAGGGCACGAAGAAGAAAACGTAGAGCCAAGATAAGAACAATGGCGGGAACGAGGAGTGTCGAGATAGAGATAGCCATACTGGAGAGAGTTTTATAGAGTAGCGAAAAAATGAGGTGAAAGAGGATAAGTTCCGGGCGCACCGCAGATCATTTTGATGTAGATATTAGTACAGTAAGCTGATAGACGGTTTTGTCACTCGAACTGGTAAGCGGGGCTCGTGATGACTTCTACCCCGCCCAGACATCATAATTGACCACAAGTAGAGAGGCAAGAGTGTTTTTTTACAGAACAAGACAATAATCATCAATTTTATCCTTTTACTGCCGCTTCTTCCCGTGGGTATACAATGCACTGATACCTCCCCTATTTATCCAACCGTCTATGCTTTTACTCTTAACGTACATGGTACAAGCTCATCCAATTTTTAAACATCTATTTCAACCAGCCCTTAGGTCCACCCCAGGTTCCCTTGACCATGTAGTTCTTGTACACCCAGGGGAAGAAGTCCTTCTTCAAGTGGTAGAACGATCGGCGGGGAACAGCCTGGTCAATGCCGAGAATCTCGCCAAAGGTCTCCTTGGGGACACCACCGTACTTGAACTCGGCGAGCATCACCTTACCGTACTCGGTCAAGAGAGGGCAAGAAGTGTAGCCGTCATAAGCGGGCTCAGGCTCTTGGCCATCAATGGCGAGGAGGAGGTTGCTGACGAGAACAGGGGCCTCGGATGTGACAGCAGCGGCTGTCTTGGAGGTGGGGAGACTGGAAGCATCACCAGCGGACCAGACGTTGGGGAACTTGTTGTGGCGCAGGGTGTTGTCGTTGACATCGACGTAACCAGCCTCGTTGGCAATAGCGCTGTTCTTGACGAAAGCATGAGGTCCCATCTTGGGAACGACGTGCATGAAGTCGAACTGCTTGGTAACCTTCTCCTGTCCTTCGGGACGAGCGAAGATGGCCTTGTCGCCGTTGATCTCAACGAGGTCATGCTGGAAAAGACCCTCAACACCACGTTCCTGGCGCATCTTCTCAAGCTCGGCGCTGTACTTGGGAACACCGAACATGACGGGCAGACCAGTGGCGAAGCTGATCTTGATGGGAGAAGCAGAGGGGTTCTTGGGGTCGTAGAGACCAGTCTGCTTCCAGTGGTCGAGTGCGAGCCACATGGACTTTTGAGGAGCACCAGCACACTTGATCACACCGGCGGGTTGAGTAAAGATGGCGTTACCCTTCTGGAGTCGCTGAATGTTGGGGAAAACCTTGTCGCAAAAGTCGTAGCCGTAGATGGATGAGACTGGGCCGTTCCTCTCAGCCAAAGCCTCGGGAAGACCCTTGACGCTGTCGTAGTTGATCTTGATACCAGGGGCAACAACAAGGTGCTCGTAGTTAACCTTGTCGCCAGTTCCGAGAGTGATGGTGTTGTCCTCGGGAGTGAGACCGTTGACGCTGATGTTGTAGAACTTGAGCTTGGGGTCGATCAACTCAGGCATGTTCATCTTCAACTCCTCCTTGGTCTTGAGACCAGCTCCAACGAGTGTCCATCCGGGCTGATAGTGGTGGTGCTGAGCGGGATCGACAATAGCGATGTCTTGGTTGGCGAATCGGCCAGTTCGGAGAAGTTGGTGGCTGATTGCGAGACCGGCAGAGCCTCCTCCGATAACAACAATCTTGTGGCTCCGGGTAGCGGAGGAGACAGCGGCAGCAGTGGCAAGACCTCTTCGGGCTTGGCCAAAGACGGCGGAGTGAGCTGCCATTGACACGCGACTTGAAATCATCTTGACAAATTTGTTTATTTTGAAGTCAAGTCGAAAGTTGAAGACAAGCAATTTAAAAAAAAGCTCAAGATGAAGATGAGACGATAAAAAGTACAATAAAAGTGACGTACTATACGTACCCGTTAGCGTCTGCCGCTTTACCGTATTGAGACCAATGATGAGCGGATCATCTATCATCCGTCCAAGGCTTTACCAGATTTGGACAAGTCTTAATTGCGTGATTCAGGGATGATTGTTGTTACCGCCGATGGCCCGAAATTGAATCCCGATAGTCCAAGACTTGTCTCACAAACGGCGACTGCCGGTCTTTAATCGATAGCAAAAATCACATATACTAGGTACTATCCATCTGTATTCCGATAGGTCTTGATCATAATCGCCGTTCAGTTAAAAGCCGACTCAAGATAAAATTCCGGATAAAAAGGCAGACGTTGCACAAAGTAGTCTTGCAGCAAAATGGGACACTTGCTTACAACTAGTTTACCCGGGACAAGACAATTATCACATCATGGCTTTGCCCACATCAACCTTTCAATATTCCTTCACATTAGAAACTATGATTCGATAAAATACTAAACATCAAATCATTGCATGGAAGCATCATCAACAACTCCGATTTGCTGCATTGTTGGCGATTAGAAAATTTCCCGATATACCTGGTTGAGGTATCATCATTCATCAGACCATGACCTCATGTCAAGCAGCCACACTACTAATAGACTCAAAGCCATTACAAGCCCGCATCATCCTCGCCAATCTGTAAACTAAACCCCATACCAGTTGCCATTCCACTACCCAGGTATCTCTGGGAGAGACACCTGACTGCCCGTAGCAAGTATAATCTTTCTCCCTTTCCAGCACCGACCGGCTCTATCCACCACATCGAAGATCATGCCACTCTCACGAACAGACTTGGCTGCTGTGTTGGTGAATAGTACAGTCTTGAAGTTGGTTTTCAGTTCGGCTATCATGTCAGTTTGAACAGAAGCCGTATTAAGCTTTGTATAACTATATGAAGACCCCTAACCCTTTATGGTGTCATTCACCCATTTCCAAGTCTGTATCAACCGCTCTCGATCCAACGGTTGAACGTCCTTTATCGTGGCAGATACTTTTCGAGTCCTCTCAACATCGAAAGGTGTTTCATCTTCCCTTGTGTTTGTACTCACCACATCATCCATCATCAGTCCGTAGGTCTCTTTCCATAATCCAAGAAGGGCCTGTGCTGGATGGCTGATGCTCCTGTCGCCAAGTGCCTTCTCCAAGCATTTGATCCATTCTCGAGGTGAAACCTTTTCAAATTCCGGTGTCCCGATGCTGGAGGAGAGCCAGTCTAGCATCTCTGTCCATTTCGGTGTGGTATGGGGATTAAGAATATGGTAAACCGGCGTTTTCACAGAGGTGGCATCGGCCGTTTTCTGCTCGGCACGCGCGACTTCAATGACGGCCTTTGCAGCTTGTTCAACGGGGAGCCAGTTGAGTGCCTCGTTGGGAATGTTGGGTAGACAGCCTGTGATCTTTGCGGTCGATAGGAGCAAGGGATACGCTTCAGTGGCGTTCCACACCCCCGATTCATTACTGCAAAGCTGCCCCACGCGAACGATCGTAGCAATAGCATCACCACCTGCGGTCTTGTTCAAAGCGTCACAAATCTGTTCCGCCACCCATTTAGAACGTGAATACCCGAGCGGAGAAGCTTCGCTGGGATCCTGTGATAGCTTCTCGGGGATTGGTTTAGCCTTGGAGTCGCTGACTGCTGCGATGGAACTGACGAAGATGAAACGGGCCCCAGATTCAGCAGCGACGGTCGCTAGATTTCTTGTGCTGATGATTTGGTCTTCAAAGGAGGGGAGGTGAAGACTGAAGTTGACCGCCCAAGAGGAGTGAATTATCGTCCCGACTTTACTTAGGATGTCTTTTCGGTCATTGTCAGAAAGTCCCAGATTGTTTTCTGTGAGGTTACACGGTAGGCAGATGACTTTGTCTTTGCTTTGGTCAGATTGCTCAAGTTCATGCATGCCGCGTTGACTCAGCGCTTCGGAAACTCGTTTATATGTAGACGACGGATCGTCCGCTCTTAGAAGACAGTAAATCTTGTCGACCTCTGAGTCTCTTCGGAGGAGATCGAGGATATGAGAACCGAGAAACCCAGTGGCACCGGTAAGCAGGACGCTGTTTCCAGGCTGACGGCTCGATACTGCTTTGATGTCTTCCAAGTTGCTGTACCTTTCGGCAAGGTCCTGCATTGCCTTGGTATCCGCATCCCTGGCATTTCGGCCATGATGATGATCTCCGTTCCTCACGCTATCGAGATACTTGATAAGCCCATTGGCGGTACCCTGATCGTAGATAACGTTCAAAGGCAGCGGCTCGTTGCGAAGCGATAGACAGGATTGCTCGATGAGTTTGCGGATCTGGATACATGCGATTGAGTCAACACCTTGCTTGAATAAGTCCTGATCAGGGTCGACATCACGTCCGAGGACTTGTTGAAAGCAATACCGCACTGTTTGTGTCAATTCGTCATCTGATATCGTCTTTGATGCAGATGACCTTCTGTGATCGTATGCTTGCTCGATCTCGTTGGCGTATCGCTCTTCAGCCTGTCGTCTAAGAATGGTACCCTTACTGCTCTTCTCCAAAGCCTTCTCACCCTCCTTCACAGGAACAACGACCAACATTGCCTTTGTTATTCGAGCATGGCTTTGGGATTCGCTATTTATGCGTTCGATCTGCGGCCAGACTGAGTCAACAACCTCTTCACTGCTAACGTTTCCAGCAGGGAATAAAAGAGCACCAGCGTAATCCCTTCCGCCACCAAAGATCAGAACATCCTGGAGTAGCTTTGACGAAGCCAGTATGCTGTCTTCAACGGGCGAAGGGT
This sequence comes from Fusarium goolgardi, assembly GCA_014899075.1. NCBI lineage: Eukaryota > Fungi > Ascomycota > Sordariomycetes > Hypocreales > Nectriaceae > Fusarium > Fusarium goolgardi. The sequence continues at coordinate 110,257 of JAAVUI010000062.1, read as the reverse complement.
CAAATTTCTTGCCGTTTCCAAGAGTGATTTGCGCATCAGCTCTGCTATGATACCGCCAAGCATTCTTGATCGATGGATGCGGCTCGAAAAGGTCAGAGGTAGCGTAAGATCCATCCTCGCGGTTCGCCTTGATCAAGAAAGGCCAATCCGGCTTGACCACGAGCTCTGAAAGACCATTGTATCGCGGCTCAAAGGAAATGAGTTTAGGGTCATCGATAGGTCTGAGGAACTGCCACTCTTTATCGCTGGCGTAATCACGATGCGAAGACATCAAAAATCCACATTCCGCACTTCCCATTCGCGATAGAAGATTGACGTCTGCAGCAACAAGTTTATCGCCTACTGCCGGCGGAAGGGCAGCGCCACCGACACCGACCAGATCCATTGATTGGAGAGCTTCAAGTCCTCCATATTCTTCAGAAAGCATCTGTAGGACATAAGGGACCGAGGAAAAGTATTGCACTGGAATCGGACTTTTCTCCCTAGCGTACTGGAGGGCTTTGAGGATATTGCTTCCGGTAATTGGCGCGTGCCCCTCAGGGAAGAACCAGATGGTTGCACCACTCGTCCAGGACCTGAGACAATCTGGAAATCCTCCATGGTAGAGCGGAGTGGTGGAAAAGGTGGCAGGTTTTTCTTGTTCCGGGAAGCTGTAAAGTGCACCCATGACGCCGAACTGAGTTTGCGGGATGGGTTTTGGGAGGCCTGAGGATGTTCCTGAAGTGTGACAGATGTATGCTGTGTCGGATGTCTTGTCTGACTGCTGGAAGCTCGTGGTGGATGGGTCGGCTGGATGATAACGAGGAACCATGGTTACGTCGATTCTATTGTCCAAGCCTCGAGATCTGTGCTCATACATCTTATCAACGAGAACCTGAGTGATATGAAGAGTCTGGCACAGATGTGTGATTGCTGGGGGTGGCAACTGGGGTCTGGGAGGGTGAGCTACAGACATGGGAGTTGGTGAAGAGTGACTTACGCGAGAAGCAAGACTGTATATCCCAGGCGCATCAAGGCAAGCCATGTTAAAACAAAGTCGGTGCTACTTGCGGCCAAGAGGCCAATATTCATATGCATAGAATCTTTGGGCTTGGGAAGAGTTTGGGATAATATTTGCGCCGCATGTTTGGATGATTGTGAAAGACTCTGAAATGTCAAGAAGTAGGGGGATACTGTGCATGTCAGCAACGTGTCGGAACGAATGAGTATCTGAGAAGACAACCTTGACTAGATTTTAAATGTTTAAAGGTGGCAAAGCCAAGAGCGGGTGAATCTGGAATATGTTGAGCTTGGTGGTCAATTAATTCCAGCACCGTCTTCCATTTCGCTGAGCCATGCTGACTTTTCAGCTCGGCAGCCTGTCCGAGTGTGCACGTAAAATAATTGGGACTGACTGATGCCATATTTGATGTGCATTCAAACAATTGGATTGCCATGTGAATCTATCGTGAAATGTGCTGCATCACTGTTTCTACCCCTCTTGTCAATATTTCCAGGGATGGTAGTTGAGCAGCAGCTATGGCACTGCCACTGCCACTGCTTCATGTCATCATCGACTCAAGCCTGCCTGTGAGACAAAAAAAAAGAAAAAGAAAAAGAGGAGAACTTATTCTAACGTCATCGATTCACTCCAACTTGACTGTGACTGGATCTTTACGCGCCTTGCAGTAAAAAGAAAAGAGGACTCGACTTTTGAGGGGAAATAAACGTTTTTGTTGTTCTATCTAGGCTACCCCTCTTTTGTACTCAAACACCATAACTTTATCAAGTCTCACCTAATAACTACGGTAATCATGGAGCGCTCACACACTGATACTCTGCCACTGGCAAATTCCGTCGAGATCCCTCAACTGGGCTTCGGCGTTTACCTCTCTCCTCCAGAAGTCTGTGTGAAATCATGCCTCACATCCCTAGAAGCTGGTTATCGTCACATTGACACAGCCCAGTACTACGGCAACGAGGCCCAAGTCGGCCAGGCAGTCCAACAATCCAAGATTGAAAGGAAAGATGTATTTCTCACAACAAAGATTCTCGAGGCTGCTGGGTCTGTCGAACTAAGCTATTCGAAATGCGTTGAGAGTATCGAGAAGCTTGACCCGGAGAGCGGCTACGTTGATCTGTTCCTCATCCACAGCCCCAACCCCGGTGCTGCCAAGAGAAAGGAGATGTGGCAAGTCCTAGAGAGGTTGTACGAAGAGGGCAGGGCCAAGAGCATTGGTGTCAGCAACTTTGGCATCAAGCACATTGATGAGCTGAAGAAATTCGCCAAGGTGTGGCCTCCCCACGTGAATCAGATCGAGGTGAGCGACACATTCCTAAGCACAAGCACAAGCAAGCAATGAAATACTGACACTGACAATGAAAAAGCTTCATCCCTGGCTCCAACAGAGAGACGTAGTCTCATACTGCGAAAAGAACAACATTGCAGTAGAAGCCTACGCGCCTCTAGTTCGCAACCAAAAAGCCAATGACAAGACCCTTGGCAGCATCGCTTCCAAGCACAGCGTCACGCCAAGCAAGGTCCTTATCCGCTACTGCTTGCAAAAGAATTGGATCCCTCTGCCCAAGAGCGACACGCCGGAGCGCATCAGGGATAATGCGGATGTCTTTGGGTTCGACCTGGACGACAAGGATATGAAGTCCCTAGATGATCTAGACCAGGGCGATGCAGGTGCCATTGTCCAAGCTGTGGATAACTACTAAGACGTTGTCGGTGTCACGCGGGAACTTGACCGTTATTTCAGACTACCTACCTCTAGCTCCCGAAGATCTAGATCTAGATAGATACTACCCAAACTCAGGGTATTCGAGAATATGGGTACGTACCGAAAAGCACAAGACACAAAACTAGCGAGTCAGTTTGTGCTATTTTAAAAAGACTCCAAGGTTGTTGGCTTTGTACCTTAAAGTTTAAGGGTTACATCCCCTGGTTGCTCATCGCAGTAACTAGTGTCTGTAGATCAGATCAGATTGTAGATCCTTGACGTGCGATAAACGAGGCTTTAGTTTGCCCAATGTGAAGTAAATGGGTCCTGGAGGCGTCATGGATCGATGAATGTTTCACAAATAACTCAGTTTTCGGTTGGACTTTACTGGAAAAGGCCACGTATGCGGAGGTAAAGGTCCTCACCGACGGTTTGCAATTTAATATGGTTGCAGTAAAGGCTACATGCATGGAGTTCATGGGGTTGCCTCACCAGATCCTCCTCAAAGACTCAGCCACGACATTTACTTTCTTTTTTTCTCTCTCGCTAAGCATGTTTTTCGTTTATGATTTGTGAAATAAAAAGTTTGAAGGATCAAACGTAACGGATAAATGAGTACTTATCACTAAAAACTATGATTTCATGTTGTTAAAAAGTGCATGTTGTTAAAAAGTGCATGACGTCCACGAAATCACTATTAGCTCATCCCATCTCGTCCCATCTCATAATCCCATCTGTCACCTTTCCCCTCCTTTCCCTTTCATCTTTTCTCACCTCACGATACAAGAATAAAACGGGTGTCCTTATCTTATCCGTCCATCCATCCATCGGATCTGCACGTCCGTACCAAAATGGAAACCCCAAACAAAACCACCACCAAAAGGCACAATGCCTACGCAACCCTCATCACCCGCGACTCGTATCTGCCAGGCGTCATCATTCTGGCCTATACCTTGAAGCGCAACCATTCAGCCTACCCACTGGTGGTGCTCTACACGCCTAACCTACCAAAGGATGCCCGCAGGGTCCTGGAGCTGGAGGCCCCCAAGTGCAACATGGTCCTGCGCGAGTGCGACTATCTTCTTCCGCCCAAGAATATCAAGATGACGCTAATTGCTGAGCGCTTCGCCGATACCTGGACTAAACTGCGCGTCTTTGAACTCTTCGAGTATGATGCTGTTTGTTATCTGGACGCTGACATGGCTATCCTGGACAACATGGATGTTGTGTTTCAGTGCGAGGAGCAGTTACCCGACGATTGGATTGCTGCCAATCATGTTTGCGTGTGTAACCTTGATTCCGACTCATGGGCGCCTGAAGACTGGAAAGCTGAGAACTGCGCCTATACACCACTTTCACATCCCACAGCACTCAAGGAACCGCTGCAGCCCACCGAGACATCTCCCTCACCACACAAGTTGCTCAACGGCGGCATGTTCATTTTCCATCCTTCGGAAGGCCTCTGGGATCGCATGCTAGATGTCTTCAACACAACCCCTGTACTGTCAGAGTTCATGTTCCCCGATCAAGACTTCCTGGCCTTCTTTTTCGAGAACAAGTGGTATGCCCTAGGATGGCAGTACAACGCCATCAAGACGATGCGATACTGGCATCCCAACATCTGGAGAGACGAAGAGGTCATTTGTCTGCACTACATTGTTGACAAGCCATGGGCGAAGAGGGTAGGACTGGATGGCGTGGCTGGGTACAAGGGTCTGGATGGAGTGACGCATTGCTGGTGGTGGCAGCTTTACCAGTACTGGGAGGACGAGAGGACTTCTGATGGCAAAGGAGGTAATGAGGCGATATCGCTATTGGGGAATCTCATTGCACCGGCGTATACTATGGATAGTGGTGTCGGATATCTGCGGGTTTCTTTGCCTGTTAGAGCTTGAGTTTGAGGATCATGCTATCCTACTTCGGCGCACGGTTAGCTCAATTTCAGTGGAAAACGAAAGAGGAAACGACTTACCAAAATGGACAATAAGAGAAACAAGAAGAAGAGATTGGAAGAAATCATTTTGCACCTAGCGCGACCAACGCGCTTGTCGTTGCAACTATCCCTTACTCACGTGGGAATGCACGCCTCAGAGTTTCAGAAACAACGGCCGCTTGAGACCTAATGGACGAAATAAGTAGGTTACCTAGTTTATGATATTTAGAACAAGTTTTTGGGGAGCTAAAATTTAAAGCATATGTTTCTGTTGTCCCTTGCCATGATATTTTATAACATATGACAACTAAACTACTCGACCTCCATCCAAGTAGCCTGCAATTGCGCCATCTGCATCCAATCGCTCATCTTGTTCGAGTCCGCCATCCCAGCATGCATGTTGTTCATCATATTTGCCGCTGTAACCCCGTTCTCAGTTTCGTAATATCCAATAGAACTGTTTCCATGCAAATAGCCATCAGTCGTTCCCATTATCGACGACATCCCGTTCATCCCTTGATACATGAGGCTCAACTGACCCTGCTGCATGGCTTGCATGCGTTTCATCATCATCATCGACTGGATCATCTCGATGTGTGGTACTGTAGCATTGTATACTTGCACGCGCCTCGTACCAAAAGCACGGAACTCGTCCAGAGCCTTTTGTGACTCTGGTGATCCAGGAGGCCCTGTTGCACAAGCTGAGAGCCACATGTTACGCATCCGAGGAGACCAAAGTTGACAGATCAAAGTTCGCTCGTCGTAAACACCTTTGACCGGAACGGTATCGCCAAGAGAGGTATCGGCAACAAAGCTCAACCAGCAGTCCTCACAGGCCAAAGCTTCTGGATGTCCCCACCACTTACTCTTGTCTCTGTTCTTGATGCCAGGGCAAGTATGCACTCCCGCCCATTTTCTGACATAATCACTGTAGTAGCTGAAGATTCCCTTGTCCAAAGCTTCAGCGAACTTGGTGATAAAGGTGCCCCAGCGTGGACTGCCAGGACAGAAATTGCAGATGATGGTCGCCGCAGGGTCCCGTTTAGCAGGTTCGAAAAAGCGTCCAAGGTCAGACGTTTCGAGTGCTCCTTTGTAGCATGCCTCGCAAACGTCGAAGTCGGGACAGCCACCAGTGACGGTCCACCAGTTCCCTCCAATTATACCGTTTGCAGTACAGGGGACAAGACTGCATATAGCACTGACCGCATTCCAGAAGACTTCAAAATCGCGACGGTATAGAGCCGCCTCAAGGGCAATACTCATGTTGACGGCCGTATCGGTCAGACTGCATTTCCATTTCTGACCTAGTAACTCCAGGAAAGCATCAAATCCCTCGGCTCGTTGATGGCGTTCAAACTCATTGCCAAATCGCGTAAGAGCAAGCTTGTCTAGATAGCATGCTTCGCAGATCCTCATGTTATCGATCCTGCGACGTGGAAGAATCCAGTGACCATTGTTGGACTCTTCATCTCTGCCCTCACATACTGGAAGATGAATACGTGCTTTGACGGCTTCAGTGAAGCCACTCCAGTTGTTCGCCTTGGCCATTTTGACAACCACTGTTGCAATGTACGGAATACACAAGTCGCACATCCACTTTTCATCGGGACCTTGTTGGCGATATGGCGAGAAACGAGCTTCGAAAGCTGTGCCAACAATGCGATCCTCGTAACAGGCTTCGCACGAAATGAAACCATCAACCTCGTTGTTTACCATGCCCCACCATTTGACACCATCAGCAGCGGTACTCCATACTCTACCCTTGCAGCTTGGTAATGTTAGAGTCTTCTCTGCAAAGGCCCGAAGAGGGCCAATATCATTGCTCTGAAGAGCTTGAGGCCAAAGGGCCTCTCTCGCGCGGGGTGACCAGAAGCCACACTTGGACTCGGTACCTTCTGGAGAATGATATCGCTCAAAGTTAATGGAGAGCGGAGTGCCGGTGACATGATCCTCGTAGCATTTTGTACAAACAAGATACTGTGGTACAGCTACAAGGCGATACCAATCCAGAGCGTACGCCACAACGCGGCTTTCTGGGCAGTATGGAAGGGTGTCGCTGGCCATGCCTGTCGCTAGACAGGGCGGTGGGCCCCGGGGTCCGTCTTGTTCATGGGCACGAGCAGTCCCAGAAGTTGGCTGGCGTTGTTCACCGTTCTGAACATTTAGATTGTTCATTTGTGCCGACAGAGAAGCCAATGGATCTTGCTGATAGACATTATCGGCCCGTGGGCCTGCGGTCGGTACTGATTGGTATGAGTTTTCTGGTTGCTGAGGAGGTTGATAGGGCTGAAAGCTCTGGCCTTCTGCGCCTGGGGCCGGAGCTGGAGCTGGAGCTGGAGCTTGGGGTGCTGGCTGCTGATGATACTGGTTGTGTGCGACGATTGTCGGGGCGTGGCTGAGGGGTTGCCCGTAGCTTGGTTGCGGTGCTTGCTGGACCGCAGTCGAACTATAGGTTTGGTACTGGATACCAGCTTGAGGCGCAGATGGGAGGGTTCCACTGGGCTGGTTCAAGTTCTGCAAAGGTGACGGAGGAAGAGGAGCATGACTTTGATCTGGTGTCGCAGCTTGCTGTCCAGCTCCGGGCGCAGAAGGCGTCGATTGAAGACGTGCCTGCGAGGGTGATTGATAGTGCTCTTGTTGAGAAGGGGCGCTCTGATGAGCTTGGGCTATTGGTGTGCCATTAGAGTGATACTGTGACGGGGGGCTGGAATGATTGCCTTGTGCATAGTTGGCTGGGCTGCTCTGGTGGCTCACATATGGAGCAACATGGGACGCTGGTTTTGTCTCCAATGCAGTAAATCGACCATGCTGCTGTGCAAGGGGATCTTGCTGTTGAGGGTGCGGTTGATGATATAGCGGGGATATGGTGTTCTGGTATTGCTGTTGAGGAGGCGGCGAGGCCATCTGAGAAGGGCTCTGCACTTGACTGGATGTTACTTCTGGCTGTGGCACCGGTAGAATAGCTTGTGCCAAAGATGTAGAGGCATGTGAGATGGGGCCATCATGGTGATATGGTGGTTGAGGGTGCACCCCTATTGGCCCATAGCTAGGAACGCTGGCCTGTACTGCTGCTTGGCCGGTAGGCGCGGAGCTTGGTGTCGCTCCAGCTGGACTGTAGGTGGCATGATTTGTCTGGTGTGGCCACGATGGCGGTGGATTTTCATGGGAAGAAGGACTATAGTGGTTTTGCTGCTGCGGAATGATTTGCAAGGGGCTCTGTCCGTACGCAGGCAAGACGCCATATGGCGCGACCTGAGCGACTGGTTGAGTGGCTTGGGTTGGAACTGTCGGTGCATATGGGTCCGATTGCTGGTGATGTAGCGATGGCTGTGGATATGATAAAGAAGCTGCGCCTGGCGAATGAACTGGCGGCTGGGAGGTAGCAGATTGAGCCCCAGCGACTCCATTCGCAGGAGCCTGTATTTGATGGTGCAACTGTTGAGTGGCATGATATCCTTGTTGGGACAACTGCCCAGGAATACTTTGCGACTGTGGAAAAGGACCTTGATGCGAGACAGGAGGATAGCCTGGAGCACTGGGCGAGATGCTTTGCTGCGGTGTTGGTGATGCATGCTGAGGGGTCACCTGTTGACTCTGGCCATACCCCTGAGGGAATGAGTTTTTCGGGCTCAATGGCGTCTGGGTAGGGTGTTGTGCAGGGTTATACGTCGGTTTCGGTGCTTCGCCCGTGTACGAAACCGTAGATGAAGGTGCAGTGGTATTCGAGGTGGCAGGGTATTTGGACTTGATGTTGCTAGCGATGTTACCCAAGAAACCCTTTCCGGACTTGAAAAGTGACTGGGCAGTTGCCTGTAGCTGGCCTTGAGCCGGCACTGAAGTTGAAGGCGGGGGAGAGAATTGGGCTGTTTGTTGCTGGTATTGTTGTTGATGCTGGGCCGCTGTCGGCGGTGCTGCGACACCGTAAGGCACTGTTTGGAGGGTGGGCTGTTGACTAAACGTGTGCTGTTGAGGGAGACCCGGGTGCTGGACTTGGGGGGGTTGATGAAGCTGAGGACCGTGTGCAGATGGCTGGTAATGATGTTGTTGACCTGAAATTTGATGCTGAATAGGATATTGAACCTGAGGCGATTGCGCAGCACGGGCCTGTGGACTTTGAGGGATCTGGTTCATCGGATGACCTGGAGGTGACTGATAGTTGGTTTGCTGATTAGCTACATACTGCTGGAATTTAGGTGATTGAAGGGCTTGGTGAGCTTGAGGTGCTTGCCCTGGAGGCTTCGGGTATTGTGCATGGTGTTCGTGTGGGATTTGACAAGGCTGATGACCTGGTGGAGGTGACTGGTAGTTGTTGTAAAACGGAGCACTAGCTGCCATCTTGGCTTTCCGAATAGGTACTTGCCGATCTCTTCCTTTAATAGTCAATGGTAATATGAGTTTTATTTGCACGACTACCTAGGAGGGAATGTCTTGAGTGGCAGCATGTGAGATTAAATATTCTTCTCCGTAGCATTGTAAAGGCCGAGGTCTGGACCGGTCTACGCATCCAGCTGAACTGTTAGTGTGACTTCCACGAGGCACAAATACCAACACTGCGACCCTGAAAACGCCTTGTCAACGCCAAATCCTTTCTTCGTGGCGCTTTACTCGTCAATTTCTGACAGCCACTTCGCTTTGCTCACTGCTTTGAACGCATTCTTGTCCTCAGCCGCAACGGGGATAGGGACACCACCATCACGCGGATACCAAGGTGACACTTTGCTGTCGGATAAACAATCGATGTGGGTTCAAACAAAAGTCTGGCTATTTTTGATCGTCGACTGGAGCGATCAGCTAATTCTTGTGATAGTCTTGACGCCTTCATGTAAGATCAATCCTGGTCACAGTTATTGTTAAGCTGGTAATTTTTACAGCTCAAATAGTATGGTCGGCAAGAAGAACGTGAGCGGTTATCGGACCTTGCCGCAGAGGAATGATCGACTTGAATCCGATTCACTAACACGCTGATAGAAGAACAACTCCAACAAGCCCGTAAGAAACCACTGATACCAGCGCATCACCCAGGTTATGTTGACATAGGTACCTTATCAGAAGGCCCAGGGTGCTCCCTCTTCGGAGGAGAAGGTAAGTGTTGAAACATCATTACTTCTCTCTGATCATTATGCTGATACATAGTCTCTGCAGAAGCGATCGGCTGTACGTTCTCAACAAACCCTATCACGAATGAAGGATACAGTCATAACATATAAATAGTCTTCTATGTCCACTGTCTCGGCCGTTACGGCCTCTGTCGTAAGTTGGCCTGGATATTGAACTGCCCTGGCGGTCCACTGTACTCACGATTATTCATAGGGCACCCCTGCTGGCCCTTCGGGGCAAACTGCTCCCGTTGTCCCCCCGGCGGTAAGTTGTTTCTGCGGATTCTATGTATTGTGGCCCTGGCTAACCAATTACAGCCGAAGGTCGCCGACGTGAGTCCATACATCATACTCACCCGTTCAACTGACTGCGATGCTGAAAATATGTTGAGTTCGCCGACAACCAATCTGTGAGTTACCAGAGACCTGGAGGTCGAGAGAAACAGTACTAAGCAGTGTCAAATGATAGTTTGCCGAGACCAAGGCAGCTGTAAGTCTATTATCAACCCGCGTCCTCCATATATATATTAACCAAGTATAGTGGCACACCGCCCGCGCTGCTGTAAGACGCAACACAAACCCTGATTGTTTTATTATAGCAGTACTGACTTAGATGGCATTTGTAGCATAATCTCCACGAGGCTCGGGTTCGTTGCAATATCTCATCCATTTTGAAGTGGCCCTTGACATCCAGACTGACAATATTACTAGTACCATGAGAGTAGCGGCCGGCGCTACCGCGTCTGGCTTCAGGTTAGTGCCATATATACTTGAAACAAAGTACTAGGGACGCATGGGCTAACAAGAATGCCAGGTCGACATCGAGAAGGCCGCGGTCAGTACTATATAATCTATGGCCCTTCAAGTGTTCGTCTGATCTGGATTTGTTGTTCAGCTCTGGAAGTCCAAGGCTGCGGTATGTGCCCTTATAGCTGCAAGACATTGCGCAAGAATGCTGACATCTACTAGGAGCACGCTAAGGAGGAGGGCGAGGAGGCCCCCCTCGAGGTATGCATACCCGCCCATACTTTGTATCGCTACTAATCGAGAATAGGCCCTCATCGATGAGGCTCGAGTACGTAATGTCAGTTCGACAGTCGGTAACGGGTACACTGACATGACTTGTTTAGAACGCCTTGGAGAAGAAGAAGGCCGAGGAGGTCGAGAAGAAAGTATGTAGCTTGTTTGATACCTGCTCAGATTTCACTTGACTAACCTTCTCATAGTAAATCGGAACCCTGAAGTACAATGCCCCTACTGGCTTACCTCGTCTTGAACATATTTGCTGACATATCAAAACAGAGGCAAGTATTTCAACCGAGTTTCGGTCATATTTGACGCAGCCACAGAACTGACTGACGAGTTTAGCCAATGAACAATGTGAGTAAGTCAAACAGGAGGCTCAATCATTCAGTATAAAGAAGATTGCTAACGTAACCTAGAAATGCGATAGATAGACAGTTCGGTACGCTTCCCACGGACACGATGTTATGATCGATGGCAGCTGACAGAGGTAGTGAGATCAAGAGATATCGCTGGGGCTACAGTGCCCCCTTTTCGTCGGCACATCCAACCATCTTGATCCAGTGACACGTGAGATACTGACAATCTAGGCCATTAGTGACACGAAAGTGGATTCAACAACTGACATCCACGATACAACTTTACAAATAGAAGTCGAGTCATTCCCACCGGCTTAATCCTTTTTCCGCAAGTCTAGATCACGCGAGTCACGTCCAGTTGGGAGAGCCTTGGCTGATGCTTTGTGATATGCACAGGATTGAATGGTGAGCCACCGATCGGAAGAACAACGACCCACGGAATAATGACAAGAATGTCCAAATGATGAGACATCTGATAGACAAGCAATGAGCAGTCTGCGTGCGAAGCGATCAAGGTTGACAATTAAGATATTTTCATCTTGAACTTTTTATATAAACCTCACACAAAAGCATCAAATTAAGATTCACTGCTAGATGAGAGGTCACGCCCCTCAGGTAACGAGTAGATGTGCCCAAAAGTCTAAAGACAAACTAATACATTGGTATAACTACTCTTCGGCGCCCCTTCAACTTTATCTATGTTTAACTTCACACAAAAGCATCATGACTCCGATGCATACACATAACCTTTTTTGCCCTGCCCCTAGAATAAGCTTGCTTGCAGAGTATAATAATCCCTCCTGTTGCTGGCTTCCTTCCGGTCTATTTCTATTTCTCTCACCAACAACCACAACCAAAACTACACCAATAAATCAGCATTCTTTGACATCACAATTCTTTCTCCTCCTTCATCACAAATACCGACACCCTTTCACCAACCATCATCAGCCATCATCTGTTTACACCACAAAAGAACATTATCAGTCCTTATCAACTTGAAATCATTTCTTCAATTACACCTGATGGCGACCTTCAAGCGATTCCCTAATTTACCCACGGAACTCAGGGTTCGGATGTGGAAACTCGTTATCCGAGATGATGTACCAGGAGTGCACATTTTCAGTTATTCTCACTATAAGGATCGATACAAACCCGGCGCGCGGGTCATGGTATCTCATGGCTCGTGCGGGTCATTTTCGGAACCCTCGCCCCTCCACTATTTCGACAGCGTCAAAACAGATGTCTCCCGCAAAAATGTCTCAGCATATCTGATTGACGGTGGCATGTGGACCGCTTGCAAAGAATCTCGATTGATCATGGAGGATCATTTTCGTCAGTCAGAGTGGAATGATAAACTCTTCACCTCCGAGGGTGATAGTTGGGAGCGAGGAATGTCCAAGGAGGCAAAACTCAAACTGCCCTCGACAGGCAATTTTAGCCGACCCCCTCTCCACCACCTCACAGTCTTCCCTCGCCGAGACCTCTTTGTCTTACAGGTCGATTGCCTGGACGATGTCGACTGGGAGGGCATTGGCTGCGATAGAAGCTTCGGCTACGAGGGCATCTGCCATGTAGGCATCGAGTTTAAACCAGAGTGGTGGGACTCTGAGAGAGAGGAGTGGGATTGGGATGTTTTGAGAACTCTCACAAACGCTGCCTTCGATATCGGTTTTCTGCATAGAATCTGGATCATCGATCATAACCTCAAAAAAAGAAAGCATATTCCTGCTTGTGAGGTGATATCGAATGACGAAGATGATTTGGATGCCTTCTACACTAGCGACAGAAAACTTGTCGAGGTTGTTCCCAAGTACTGGACAAACCATCACATGGGGCTGACATGTAACGCAAACCCCTGGAATCCCGCCAATAGCTCTCTGGATTTTGTCAGTTGGCTTGAAGAAGAGCTCGAATCCGCTTACGAAGTCCGAACTGATGATGCTAGAAGTGGAATCGACCCATGTTCTATGGGGATCCTTGCCTGGGATGATTGACGAGATGGGCGCGAGCGCGCAAAAGCACCATGATGGACGTTTGAGTGTATACTGTCTACTTCACTACACATAATAGACCTGGCCGTCAAGTCAGGCAGCAAATTATGTCTTTGACTTAGATAAATGAACAAGCTCTTTTCTATCTTCAATACAACACTATAATGCCAAGTCTAAAGCTATCGAAGTGTCATCATGAACACAAGAGCCGTTCCATCTTGTGGAACGTGCTGTCACGCTGACCACAACGAGTATATTGAGGTATGATCGCCTACTGACCCCCTAACGCTCGCAGAGTCCATACACTCGATCCAAATATGGCGTCGCAGGTGAATTTCCTCAGTACCCAACGCTTGCCCTCCACTTGAAGACTATTTCGACGATTCTTACAATGTCAAATGGGATGAAGTTTGGGCCGCTTGCAAGGACCGAAAGTTGATCGCCAAACAACAGTTTCAACATGGCAGACTCAATGCGAGTCAGTTTATAAAGATAAAACAAGCTATCAACTTTTGGTTCAGAGTTCATGTCCGCGGCTGGAATGAGGATGGTTCGGCTATCGTGCATAAAGATATCCAGAAGATGGTGGATGACATCGCCAAAAAGGTGATACAACTATCTTCGACAGATCCAGTCAAGATTCCTGATAGCCCCTATGAAGAGGGCAAGTGGGACGACCTCAAGTAGGAAGTTCTGCGATTGGTTTCTTTTTGCTGACGAATGCTACAATTCTATCGGTCTGACGCGTACCTGAGTATCTTCGTGAGCTGGGTCAGAAGGGTTTACATTGGAAGCGCAATGGACCCGGTCGGAATGGGCTTGTCCCTATAGCATTCAAATCCCTTAGGGGCTGTCCTCTGTCTATGAAAGAAGTGTCGGCGGGCGGCGAAGTCGGACTCTACAACCTCCACGTGGTGCCGCCTGGGAACCTGGTTATACCAGAGCCAGTGCAGATACGCAAAGTTAGGTCTTAAGTCATCTTAAGAGGCGCAATCGTTGAATTCTCAAAGTATCATATAGTTCCACCTCTAGACCAAGAAGTAATCATGTCCCAAAGTGCATCTTTGATCCTTTTCAGGAGGTCCAGCCGCCGTGTCTCATAATGTTCCACGATTCCGGTTTGAGATCTTAATACTTGCCATCTATCACTTCACATACATTCGTCCCAGTTTAGTCCTCAAACTGTCCCATGTCATGCACCTTTTCCCGTGACCATTCATCAATGTCTTGGTCACCCAAAAGTTCATCAAGGAGATCAACAAGCTTGGGACCCAAGCGGACGAGACGACGCAAGATAGTCAGGTCGCGTTGATTCTTCTCTTCGGTTTCTTTGGCCTCGCCTAATTCGATCAGTTTATCAGACAGGACCGCGGCCTCGGCTTCTGTCTTCTTGAGCACGGTCATAATTTCTACCAGAACTCCTTGCTTAGCTTCCACGATAGCACGTTGGGCTTCTTGCTGCTGGTTGGACTCTCGTTCACGGCGGGCAAGCTCTGCTATTTTCTGAGCTGATCCAGCACCCGATGGGTTCGAAATCGCACGGCGACGGGCTTCTCGGAGCGATTCTGCTTCGGTATTATGGAGTTCTTCTGCGTGATGTACTCGCTGCTGAGCTTCGGCAACTTCAGAGGCGACGTCGTCCTTTGTAGCGGTATCCTGGAGGATCTTTTGAACAAGATTGCGGTGACGGCGACGAGTGGTTTCAATTTGGTCTTCTGAACGTCGGATGACGTTGCCCGAGGTGGTTATTTCACCCTTAAGGTAAGCGGTATAGGCTTTCTGTGCTTCTTCAAAGGTTTTGAACTGCGGTCGGAGTTAGCAATAGTCCTTTCTTATGCAAGGCCAGTTTGCACTTACCGTGACGTCTAGGAAAGGGGACTCCTCTGCAAAGCCGTTCTCTCCGATAGGGGTAATCAACCCGGTTTGTGAGCCCACGTTGGATTGTCCAGCATTAGCTTGGTCGGTGGACCCATAGGTAGCAATCTGGTCCGACTCGTCGCCTTCGACGGTAATGGAGTCTCTGACGGGCTTTGGTGGGAATTTGAAGGTCACCATGAGGCGCTTCTTCGCTAATGCTGTAGGGGCTCGGGCTTCTTCGTTGCTCACAGCGCCCCCGGCGGATCGTTTGCGTGAGCTACTGGCTTTTGGTTTCTTCAGTATTCGTATGGACGCACGGGGAACCTCGCCAGCTTACCTTGGGCTGATCCTGGGTCGCGGCCAATTGTAGCACTCCGTCGCCGAGTTTCGTATCGAAAGTCGCGGATAAGGTCCTGTCGTTTCTCGCCCATCCATTCAACGGCCTGGCCGATGACCTTGTTGCTGAGCACGCATCGATACTTCGACATGGGGTGCTGGGCAGATTTGTCAAATAGATACTTGACAAGGTCGTCGAGGGTTACAGAGTTTGTGCGCGGGAGCTCGTTTTTGATGAGGGAATAGAAACGATATACCAACTGATAGCTCCAAAAACGCGGCTCAAAATATTCGACTAGTTGCCATGGCCATTCTCCAGTGAGGTCATTAAATCGGCGAAACACAGAGAGTACATGACTAGGGTAGCCGTGGTAAGGGCGTGGCACAGATAGCGCAGGCATGATTGCTGCCGCATTGGTTGTAAAGGGAGCGGGTGGTAGGACAGGGTGAATGAGAGATCAGGACGAGATCAAGCAGAGATGAATATCGATCGAAGGATTCAAAGGTATCTGCAGTGAATTTCAGGTTGGAGGCCTGTAGACCTCTGGTGCAGAAGAGTGCGTCGTGTGAAGTTGCCTTCGTGGCCGAATGATGAAGAGCGAGGAACAGAGGGGGGTGAAGGGGAAAGCGAAGGTGGATACTACCTTAGTTGAGGACACAAAGATAGAACAGCCTGTGAAGTGAGTGAGCAGGCAGGTGCAGCACTGGCGTGTAACAATCTTGATGCTGTTGAAAAAGGCAGTCGCGACTCGAGCTGGCAGTAGCAGTGACAGTGGCAGCCTGGTACTACTAGTGGGACCAAATCGGGCAGATTGGCGGGTAACTAAGTCAGGTCAGTCCCTATTTGAATGAAAAGAGAGACTTTTATGTCGTGATAGTCTAGGTAGTATGTGATGAGTGAAAGTCTCATGGTAAATTTGCTTGTCAGTTATGTTCCATAAGAGGCAGTTGGTGCTGGCTTCGGAAGGCCGCATGAAAGTATGCATAGCTGCATAAACCTCACGAGGCTGTGATTCAGTCTTCGGTAATTTATCCCGATAAATTCAACTATTTCTATAAGCCAGCTGATTTCAAGTCACATAATCTGTTCTTTGAGCCTGGCACCTCCTATATTTTAACATATTTGTCCGCCTTGACTTTCCCCTTTCCTGACAGTGGTATCGCTGTATTTATTCTTAATTTCATCATAGCAGACTCACGGTACCATAATCTCATCAGCCTGGACCCTCAGGCTCAGATGAAAAGCTCGTTAAGGATATGAAGTCTCAGAGATATGCTCGGAAAGATGTACTGGCTACATGGTATCAACAATGCCAAAAGCATCATCATTAACCGACTTTTGTAAGCTGGGATGCTAGAATGGAACATCGAAAACCATGTTCTCTCTCTACATGTCGATATTTACTAGATGAGTCATAGGTAGTCTTAACTGAGCAGCGCGCAGTTGTCTCACAACTCACTCACCATGGCTCCGACGCTTCTGTAGCATGAGGTTCTCTCTACTGACAAATATTCGTAACTACCGAGTCGTATAATCTCCCTGTCCGTCAACTGTCAAGTTTCTTTGGAAAGTTTATGGAGACGACAGTATTAGGCCTCAGGTGTGGCATGATTGTAATTTCTGACGAAGCTAGGGGAAAATTCAATTATGGTATGCAATGTAGGTAGCTGCAGACAACACCAATAATGTCTCCGGATAGATTTTCATAACACCTCTTTTATGCACAAACAACTTAGCAGGAAGTGCTTCCATAACACGAGCCAGGGCGGTGAATAGAAGTGATGTTGGACTAAGCTTCAGAATGGCAAGGTAAACAGCCTAAAAGTCCTATCTAAATTGCATAAGCTACTCTATCTATAATCTTGCATTGACTTGTCTGATACCCTGAGGGTTAGGCACGTTGGAAATATATCTGGGCACCAAATCTCCGATACCTTCTGCAGATCTCTTTTACTGCCATGCAATCTACCGCCAAGACACCCAAAACCGCCATACCCATTGAGGAAACCCGAAAACAACGTCAAGAGAACAGAAAATGATACACGTCACGTATAAGGGACCCGTACATTGCCGTAAAACTACGTCACTATGCAAATGTCACGATGTGTGTTAAATCTGGGGCTCCGGATGGGTCCTGATGTAATGGAGCCTCCTTTTATGGGGATGCTGGGAAGAAACATCGACGATCAGATGGAGGGAGATTTCTCCAAACCGGATTTATTTGCGGGGAATAAGGTCCGGCTCCAATCGATCGACCGTGGGGAAGTTCAGAGTAGCGTCAGAACAAATATTTGGACGGAAATCAATTAATGGACAAGTTTTAGCAGTAGAGTAGCACAATCATGCCACCATGCAATAGTTACAACACCACCGCAAAGAAGAAAGAGGTCAAAATGTGATCGTAAAAGTATTCATTAATTAAAAGTAATTACCAAGGAAAAAGCCGTAACTCCTTGTTCAGCCCCAAAAGGGTGCCAGATCCTGCATCTATACGCCGTGCTTTTGTAACACAATCTCCTATGCCTGGGAATCTTCTATATGCTACATATGCCATGTCTTGAAACAAAGGAAACACACATCTCACTCCAATTTTTAGTCGTCGCGGGACTTGCCGTAGGAACTAGTGCTGCCGAGACCGTTCAGGTCAACGTCGAGACCGCCGACACGAGCGGGGCGCTGTTGGCTGTGCTCAATGTGACGAGCGGGCATGCGCTCCTCTTGAGAGGCCTGGACAGGTGCGTCGGTCTTCTGCTCAAGGCCCATGGAGGCGAGGAAGGCAATGCTGTCAGCCTTCTCTTGAGCCTTGCGGGCCTTGGACCATTGGAGCTCAGTAGCAGCAATGTCGATGACGCGGGGGAGAGCCTGAAGAGCCTTGCTGGAGTCGAGGAATGAGAGACGGGTGCGGCGGGCGATGATGTCGGCGACTGTGCCGGCAGCCTCATTGCGGATGCCATGAGTGACTTCGGCCTCAAGGTAGGGAAGACCAGAAACAAGGCGCTTGTTGAGAGAGGGGTTGGTGGAGAGGACAGTCCAGGCGCGGTCACCGTAGTTGTGGGCAAGGTGGTCGGCAACATCAGCGTCGATGGGGTACATCTCCATCAGCTGGGAGGCCAGAGATGTAGAGTATCCGTGAGCGCCGATGAGAGGAATGTTTCGGGTGCAGCAGAGACCAGAGGTGGTGAAACCGCTGGCGTTGGCACCGCTGATGTCGGGCATAGAGATGGCCTGGGGCTTGAGATCGAACAGCTTGACGGCCTCGTTGACAGTGTCTTCAGCCATCTCACGGTATGTAGTCCACTTGCCACCAGCGCAGGTGAGGAGACCGGAGGGAGAGGTGGTGACTAGGTGGCTTCGGACGAGGGATTCGGTGTTCTTCGCGTTGGGGTTCTTGACGAGAGGTCGGATGCCTGCAGATGTTAGTATTGTGTGTGGTTCAATTGACTGGGATGTAACTTACCAGACCAGGCAGCCTGGACGTCCTTACGGGAAAGGGCAGACTCGGGTTTCAGAAGCTTGCTGACTTCGCGGAGGATGAAGTCGACATCGTTCTGCTGAGCAACGGGTGCGCGCTCAACCTCACAAGGGTTGTCGGTAGTACCCGCGAGGGTAAATCCCTGCCAGGGAAGGACGAAGATGACACGGCCATCAGACGTAGCAGCGTCGAGGAGACCAATACCGTTGGGGCAGATGTCCTTGGGGAGCATGACGTGCACACCTGAAGCAGGAGCGACGATGGGCTTGCGAGAGGGGTCATCCATTTGGTGAATAGCATCGGTGAAGGGACCGGTAGCGTTGACAACACCCTTAGCCCGGACTTTGAAGGACTCAGCATTGGCAGAGTCGCCGTTCTTGGAAGCGAGGACATCACGGACTTGAGCGCCGTTGATCTTGCCGTTGGCATCCTTCTCGAGGCCGGTAACCTCAACGTGGTTGAGAACAGTAGCACCGTATTGCGCAGCCGTCATAGCGAGAGCGACGTTCATGCGGGAGTCGTTGTGCTGGCCATCGTAATAGACCAGAGCACCAACCATGTTCTCCTGGCGAAGCTTGGGGAAAGCCTCAAGGGCCTTGTTCTTGCTAATGTAGTAGGAGCTCTCGAGACCCTGGGAGCCAGCGAGGAGATCGTAGGCCTTGGTGCCGGCCCAGAAGTAGGGCGCCTCCCACCACTTCTGGAGGGGCAGCAGAATGGGCAGCGAGCTGGACAAATGGGGCGCAATGTTGAGGAAAGTCTTGCGCTCGCGGAGAGCTTCCATGACTAGTTGCAATTGGCCGTAGTCAAGGTTCCAAACAGCCTTTTCTAGATATCGAACGCCACCATGGACGAGCTTTGTGCTCTTGGAGCTTGTACCGGAGGAGAAATCATCGCGCTCAACGAGTGCGACTTTGAGACCACGGGTGATGGCATCAATAGCGATACCTGTTCCTGTAGCACCACCGCCGATGATGAGGAGATCGTACTCAGTATCTTTATCGGGCTGGCCGCTGCGACGCAGCTCAGCGAGGGCTTCGGCGCGGGCTTTTGTTGCGCTGAATGTGGGAGGGACAATGCGTCCTGTTGAGTCGCGCTTGAGAGGGACGAGGGGCTTGTCGACAACGTGAGTTCTGTTGCGGGTTGCGTAGTAGCCGCCTCCGACAGCGAGAGTTGTGGTAGCCGCAGCTGCGAGGAGCAGAGGGCGCTTCATCGACCGTAATCTTTGTTGCATCTTGTGTATGTGTGGTTGTGGTTTGTGGTTTGGGGGTTGCTCTTGTGCGCTATGGCAGAGGTTTGGCGCACGCAGAAAAAAAAAAAGGTGGCGACCGTTGGGGGAGGATAGGGAGAAGTTGGAGAAAAGCTGGAGATGAAGTCTGGGGATAAAGACAAAGTCAAAGACCAAAGCGACAAAGAAATGGCCAAAGGGTTTATAAGAGTGTATAGTAGACGACGATCACGGAGGATGATGAGAGTGTGTCCATAAATTAGCGGAGTTGGAAATGGGTCGTTTACTGGAGTCTGATATCATGGACACTGTAACAAGTTTTTGGCAAGTTTGGGGGTTGACTTGAGTGCTTTACCCTGCGAGTAAAAAAAGAAACGCGTTCATCTGACCTGAGCTGACCCGCAAACAAACGTAAAAAGCTGTTCAATAAACGTCTCGAATGGCGCCGCATGGCTTGAATAGGAATCCCGGATGGTCCTGAGCCTCATTGATGGTGCACGCCGCGTATGCAGTTCGGGGTAAGAATACCGAGCATGCTGACGTTGACATCGAGATTTTACCCCTGGGCTTATGCAGCTCGGTGTCCGAAACCCGAGATCGATGCCATTTCCGGACCACATTCAGGCTAGTGCTCATCGGATCATCAATCGTCCAGTCCGGCGGGTCACTCCGATCCGGAGTTTACTCCTGTGAGTTTAATCACCCGCCCCCACGTTCAAGAGGGGAAACCCCGACTTCGGGGGGAAGTAAAAAAGCGTGACAGCGATAGAGAAACAAGTCATAATAATAGGGGCAGACTTGGGGCTATCTGGTCCTATCATTACCGCGCTATTTCTCTACACCTTGAGCCGAGCAGTCCATATTTCTGTCTACCCTCAGCCGGAGACATCAACTTTGGGGAAACCGTGGGAAAGGTTCACCAATGTTGTGACCATTTAACTAAAAAGAGACTGAGGTCTCGCCATGCGGGAATTACCAGAATATGGATTTTGTTCAAAAGAATTGCATTTCAGCCATGCATCGTCTTTGTGGCTTCAGAGGCACGGCTAATTTCCCACTAATCACTTGGTGAAGCTGGTGCTCCCTCATTCTCACTGGTGGATTAAGTTAGGCAACGGTTCAGAGTTGACTGTACTTATAACAACAACAACAACAACAACAACAACAACGACATATCCGCCAGCACATTATTGCACGAACGAATTCCTTCTCTTTTGCTCAACTAAAACCATCATGAGTCTTGCAATGGAATTTTCGCATTCGAAACGGACGAGATGTCATCAATATGGCTGATGGAGTTGCGACACATGTCAACGGTATAGGGTTGGTGGATTGAAGTTGGTGAGTATACCAAGCAAGCGTATCAGACAACGAGAGTGCTCGACACAAATGTCCACGTTGGAAAATAATTCAATAAGCTAGACAAACATCTAACATCTATACAAGCACAGATTCATATGATAAAACCTTCAACTCTCCGACACTATTCATCGATCTCGACCATGTCTCGGAGCACTTTGAGTAACACTTAACATCATGAGCTTCTTTTCTAAACTTGGCTACGTCTTATCATTACGCCATTTCGCGCTAACGCCAATGACGAACAAGAAATTTAAAACGACAAATTCAGCACAACGTGACGTGCTTCTCACGCTAAGCGATTGATGTAGGCTTGTCAGGTTCAAGTCGAGACGAATCTCAACACTTCAACGCGACACGTTCTTCAAATAAAATGACTCCCCGGAACACCCCATCTTCACTATGAAAGGACTCGGCCGTCTTGAATACACGAGCGAGCCTACACTGGGGAGTTTGCGTTGTATGTGTTGGACCAGGTTGACCGACGAGGGCTCACGAGACGACCAAAACCCATGCCGGGTGTGTTGATAGGACTGGGTCCAGTGAAGATGAACACATCATACAGAAAGCCACCGAAAGCACAGCCAAGGAATGGAGCCACCATAGGGATCTGGAGACCTGTCAGTAAGAATATTCACCTTGCGATACGGACTTTGACTCACCCAGAAATAGTACCCGCCAGCAGACCACACTTCAGTCCCATATCCGAGCATGTATGAAACCAAACGAGGACCGAAATCACGAGCCAAGTTGATGGCATAACCAGTCTCCCAACCAAAGCAAGCACCGATACCGAAGATCAGAAAGAACAGACCCAGCGGCATCAACGGACCAGCACCAATGTTGGCGCTGTCCGCCATGGCAAAGATGACGAACTGCAGAATCGTGCTGGCGATGAACTCGGAAAAGAACATGCCAGTGCGTGTCATAAATTCAGCAGGATAAGTGCAGAATATTCCAGCGGTCGCGTTCTCGCCAATCACGGTACGAATATCGGGACCACCTTCATAGGCGTTAATGGCAGACTTGTAGTTGCCATACACGACGGCGGCAGCAGCCATAGCACCCAGGACTTGAGCGACTGCATACACAGGGAACTTTCGCCAGGGATGACCTCTGAATAAGCAATTGGCCAGAGTCACGGCTGGATTCAAGTGACCGCCTGATTTACCTCCGACATACACTCCAAGCATGACACCGAGACTGAGTCCACGTCAGTGACGAGCTTTATCAACAAAGACAAGAAGCAACTTACCCCCATCCCCACGAGATACTCTGATAATCACCCTTTGTTCCACGACTGAGCACAACCTGGGCAACGACACCGTCACCAAAGAGGAGAAGGATAAAGGTGCCAAAGAATTCCGAAAAGGCATCCTGACAGTTCTCCCTTATTCGGCTCCAAGCATACTGCTCAGGTGGGGGTGGGATTGTGGGCGCCTCACTGGGCGCCTCACTGGGCGCCTTACTGTAGTTTTCATTCTGGCTCATCTCGACCTTTGTTGGGATGGAAGACTTGTGGACTGAAGACTCAGAGATGGAGTCGTTGATGGTAGAGATGGGCATCCTTGAAACAATCAAAAGAGGTGAGGTTGCAGAGGGAAGAAGAATGGGTTGGGATGAGAAATGTTGGCAATAGGATGCAAGAGCGATAGGTTACAGTCAAGATTGGCGTTCGTCATCCACTTTGCTCGGCATTGCTGGGGATCACGTTACAATTTATGGTCAGCAAGGGACAGGATGAATCCCAAGGTGGTGCTTTTGCCCCTCGTTCCCGTTACGGCCAAGGGCTTTCTCTGCGACTCTCGGTATTCAAAAACACCAACATAACATGTCGATTCACCGAAGCTGCGAACGCCTGTCTTTGTCCCAAGTCCGGGCTTACGAGCACTGGGCTAGGGGGTAGGCTATCTCGGAAACCCCAGGAGATTGGAAGAGGGGGAGGAGGAAAAGGTCAGCGAGTAGTTCCGATGAAATCGGACCATGGCATGGCAATGGGCCAAGATGGCGTCGGGGATAAAACTTTGCTTGGACTTGATCATGCGCGGAGGAGAATTTTGTCAACAGTATGTCGCTCGGCGGCACAACACCGAAAACAAAAGACAAAGTCTGCTATGGGATATCAGAATCCGAGGTGATTCCTCTGATCAGGATGCTTACACCGGAGGGCTGGGATTGAATAAGAGGGGCAGAACGGTCGAGACTGGTGCGGTTCTATTCTCCACACATCTATCTCATCTCGAACAACCCCAGACTCTAAAAGAGAAGTTGGGAAAGGATTTGCAATCTTCCCGGTCGACCGAGGTCAAGCTGGTCTGGTTGGTTGACTTGGCTCAGAAATAAGGTATGGTCAAAGTTATATGGCCCCGCATGTATGCGATGAGGTGACGAGCGGATCCGAATCAAGCTTCTGGAACATGGAGATTGTGCTTCCCCTAGTGCACTGCGGGGAAATGTAACATTTCACCCAACCCCCTGTCCTCTTCTTCTCTTACTCTACTATGTACCAACAGTACAGGTACATTGGATAAGTATATCACTCACTTATCTACTCGTTCGCTTGTGGGATTCCCGATGGGCTGTGCGTGTCTTGTGACATGGCCTGTAATTCGGTGTCGCCAAGCCGAGGCTTAGCTTACAGGCTCGAAGAGGAAAGTCATGTTGGTTATGTGCAACCAACAAGGGTCTATGTCGAAAAGGGTGTGTAAGAGAAGGATTCATTCGTACTCATTTCGTGCATCTTTTCGTCTGACAAGACTTGGGAACCCCGCAGCCGGGCAATCTCTTGGGGGAAGAGGGGAGACGGCGGGAATGGGAAACGGTTTCCCGAGATGCCTCTGAATTGGGAGGTTTGCACGAGAGAGTCTTGGAACTCGGTGTTTGCTGGTAATTGGATACCGAAGCACGTACATACTTAAGGCCCACCAAGGAATTGCGCCTGTTCGAGATGCATTCCCCCATTGAAACTTTATAAGGTGATCTTTTACACGCCCAGATCCGTCAGACTTATTTGTCACTGTTACATTTGTTGCCTTTGCCCCATCCGAACGATCCTTTCTCCACAACCTTCTTTCTGCGATCTGCTACCGGATTGCACTGCACTACACTGCATAATGCCTCTCCTCAACGGAAAGTCAAACACTGCCTTTATTGGTGCCATTGATCAGGGCACTACAAGCTCGCGCTTCCTGATCTTTGACACCAGTGGCGATGTTGTTGCCACGCATCAGCTTGAATTCAAACAGTACTATCCTCATCCTGGGTAAGTCAGATCAACAACAATGTGGTCTTTTGAGCAGTAATTAATCTTTGGTTCAGATGGCACGAGCATGATCCTGAGGAGCTTGTGAGCTCTGTTGAGCAGTGCATTGACGGTGCAATTGAAGCTTTTGAGAGCCAAGGGCACTCGAGAGAGCAGATCAAAGCCGTTGGTATCACAAATCAGCGAGAGACAACTGTCGTCTGGGACAAGACGACTGGCAAAGCGCTGCACAACGCCATCGTCTGGACAGACACACGCGCAAAAGATCTTGTGCGTCGTCTCAAGCGCCGTCTTGGCTCCAGCGAGCTAATCGGACGATGCGGTATTCCTCTCTCCACATACCCATCCGTGAGCAAACTGCTCTGGCTTCTGGACAACATTCCAGAAGTCAAAGATGCATACGAGCGTGGTGTTCTGGCGTTTGGAACTGTCGACACCTGGTTGACGTACAAGCTCAACGGTGCGACTGATCGCGATGTCTACGTTTCTGACCCGTCAAATGCGTCACGAACCATGTTTATGAATCTTGAGACTCTCGAGTATGACGAGGACATTCTTGATTGGTTCCGTATCGATGTTTCCAAGATTACGCTGCCAAGAATTGTGCGGTCTTCGGACAACAAAGCCTACGGAACACTGGCTGGCACGTCTCTCAAGGGAGTCAAGATCACCGGATGCCTGGGCGACCAGTCTGCAGCGCTTGTTGGACAGAAGGCCTTTACCCCCGGTCTCGCCAAGAACACGTACGGCACAGGCTGCTTCTTGCTCTACAATGTGGGCACGAAGCCTGTTATTTCATCGCACGGGCTGTTGACAACAGTGGCCTTTGACTTTGGCGAGGGCAACACCATGTACGCTTTGGAAGGCAGCATCGCGGTAGCGGGCTCCAGTGTCAAGTTCCTTGTGGACAACTTTGGCTTTATCGAGTCATCGTCCAAGCTGAGCGCTCTGGCCGAGACGGTGGAGGACAATGGTGGGTGCACCTTTGTTACGGCCTTTAGCGGCCTGTTTGCGCCGTACTGGATTGACGATGCGCGAGGCACCATCTTTGGTATCACGGCGTACACGCAGCGCGGGCACATTGCGAGGGCGACGCTTGAGGCGACGTGTTTCCAAACAAAGGCCATTCTCGACTCGATGGAGAAGGACAGCGGACATGCCTTGACCGAGCTTGCGGTCGATGGTGGCATGTGTAACTCGGATCTGATTATGCAGGTACGTAAGACGTTACCAATGTCTTGTCTTGTCTCCACTCGACAGATTTGAAAAGGATGATTTTGCTAACCCTTGGACTTTACAGACCCAGTCAGATCTTATTGGAATCCCGGTCAACAGACCCGGCATGCGTGAGACGACAGCACTGGGGGCGGCCATCGCAGCGGGTTTCGCCGTGGGCATCTGGAAGAGCTTTGATGACTTGAAGGAGGTCAACACCCAGGGTCGTACCATCTTCAAGCCGCAGATTGCCGAGGAGGAGGCGACCAAGCGTTTTGGTCGTTGGACCAAGGCCGTTGAGATGTCCAAGGGCTGGACCAACGAGTAGATAGGAAGGTGGGCGGGCAGTTGATTGCTTGTGTGTATGTACTAGTACCTATGTATTCCAATAGTTTAGCTTAGCTTTTAGTGTTTGCATGGATTTTTATTCTGCTGCCTGATGAAACACCAGGGATCTGTAGAGCCACTAATAAAGAAGAAATAAGCCGATGTATAGAAACTTGACTGCTTTTAGACACGCATTAGCTCTCCGATCATGGTGCCATCCGCGGCTCCGCCATGTTATTTCCGAGAGAGGGGTTCAAGCTACTGTATGCATCTCCTCCAGGCTAGTTACTGTATGTAGATTTCTGCAGGATGGAATGAGGGGATTTGTTTCTTACACTACCCATGTTATGTTGTCTTGCTCATTTGCGGTTGGTCCCGTCAGCCAAACCAAGCCCCCCTCTCAAGCCAAGTCATCTTGGCTTCTGTAATGGGTAATGGTCATGAATCAAGGATTGAAACGTTTCCTCCCTCTCTTTTCTGCAAACTCCTGCAAGCTGCAAGCAAGGACAGTGCAACACATAAACGCCGGGTGTTCCGGAGAGGAGGAGGATGCTTGTATGCCGAGCAGTCACATGTACGTGTAACGGTGATGCGAGGGTGACCATAGATAGAAAGTCTGTACTCCGTATAGGGCGTGGGGAAACAGCAACTTATTAGCGTTGAGATGGTGTAGTCTGGACTAGATAGATACTGTAGGTGGTAGTCTAGGTAGTCACTAACAATTAACAATTGTTGACTGGGATTCATTATTTTGCTGATCTTGTCTTTTTTCTCGTGTCATTTTTGCCCCTCATTTTCTTCTCCAGCAAATCATTTCTCTTTCTCCACCCACTCACACACTCGACTTTTCTCCTCCACATCCATCAAAAAAGGGTTCGGCTTTATTTTTATCACCCGCATCTTACAGACACAACCACGCGTCGTCTCCATTCCAGGGAATAGGTAGATGAAGGGAGATCAACCAAAAAGACAGAGGGGCGATTTGCAAGGGTCTAATCTCCTCATCCCAGTGACCCAGTAGCTTATCTTCCCCAGACCCTCTTCTTTCCCATTGTTTGGATTGATTGTGGAGAGAGTCTGAGTGACACGCACAGGATCCATCATGACCATGACGTCCATCAGCGGACCCTCCATGGCTGAGGAAGAGGCCAATTCGACTTTGAGCAACGACGATGGTTCCAGTGGTGATGAATCGAGGTTAGCCGGTACTGGACCTTCCAAGAAGCGGAGGAGGGAGAAACACCAAAAGATATCGTATGTTTCTTTTTCCTACCTACTCTATATAACATAACATTAATGATCAATTTTCTAAATCATATCGCCTTAGGTGTGAGATGTGCAAGATTCGCAAAGTGAAATGCGACCGCGCTGAACCCGCATGCTCATGGTGCGCTCGCCACAACAAAGCCTGTATATATCTCGAGCGTCAAAGACCTGGGGCTGGACGGAATGGG
Organism: Fusarium goolgardi; assembly: GCA_014899075.1. NCBI lineage: Eukaryota > Fungi > Ascomycota > Sordariomycetes > Hypocreales > Nectriaceae > Fusarium > Fusarium goolgardi. Next base: position 82,642 of record JAAVUI010000062.1, on the reverse strand, counting down.
TTTAGCATTGAGCTCGAGGCCAAAGTCAACAGGATCGATGCCTTACTTCAAGCTCTGGGGCGGAGAGTGGAAGAGCACATCGTGCAAGACCACTCTCCGGTTGTATCCCCAGGCGTATCTTCTGCAAACGCCAATAATGGTTACAATGCCTCACAGCTGGACAGTCGACTTACCCCAGCGACTCTTCCAAGACATCCGTCTTTCTCCCAAGTCAAGTCACCCGCTCTATCGAGCTCTTGCCAAGTCAACAGTAACCAGAACACAACTCATCCATCTGTTCAAACACCGCAGCAAGGGGCCAGTGCACCAACACCAACTCATACAAATATGCCGATACCAACACCTATATCACGGAATCCGTCAGTTCAATCATATACCATCGATCTGCCGCCTCACGACATCATCTACAGTCTCGTAGATCTCTACTTCAAGCACTGCGGAACATGGTGTCCCATCCTCGAACGCAAAACCATCTTTGCCACCTTCTTTGGCTCAACGTCGATGGAGGAGCCTGACCGAATTCTGCTCTATGCCATTGTGGCCACCACGTTACGTTTCCTCAAAGATCCCAGGTTATCACCCGAGATGAGCGCATACTATCACTCAGTCGCCAAACATACAGTCCAATTATATGCCATGGAGCACACCACAGTCCCTGCACTAAGAGCCCTCGTTATAATAACTTTGGACGAGCTGGGAACATCAAACGGACCAAGAGGTTGGAATTTATTATCCTTGTTGGCTCAGAACGCCAGGCAGCTTGGTTTGTGCGAGGAGAGCAGCGTCTTTTTATCCGCAGAAGCATCCGAGGTCACGCATACAGCCACATCTCATAGAGTCGCAGCCGGTAAACCCGAGTCTTGGATAGAAGATGAGGGACGAAGACGACTGTACTGGATGATCTATCTTCTCGACAGATATGCGACCATTGCCACGCCCGCATTTGACTTTATCCTCAACGACACCAAAATCAACCGCTTCCTACCATGCTCTTACGACCTGTTCTCCAAGAACGTGCCCGTGGAAACACGATCGCTGAGTCCATGCAACAACAAACAATCACCCATAATGACCTATCTCGTTAATAAACCCGAGAACCTCGGCAGTTTTGCGTACCACTGCGAGATTCTCGTCATTCTGAGCAGAATACACGAGTTTCTCAAGACGCCTGTTGATGTTACTTCGCCGAGCGACATGGCAGAATGGCGCAACACGTATCGCAACCTCGACCGCACTTTGGATGGATGGCTTCAAAGCTTGCCAAGTGAATACAGCAAGATCTCCGCCCTATGTCATTCTGACCCTGCGAGTCGTGTGGCCAACTGGTTCATGCTCCATAGCGCATATGTTACAGCCGCCGTACGTCTTCACTCCTCAGCAGCATATCCCACTTTGCGCTCTCATATTTTTGTTCCGTCGCACTACGCCATGCAGAGATGTCTATCTGCCGTTCAGAGTTTGGGAGATATCACCCGTGATGTCCTTGAAGCAGACGGTTTGAACCTTCTCGGACCCTCGTTTGCGTTCTCGCTTTGGGTCGCGGCGAGGCTTCTGCTTGTTCATGCTGCTACAGTTGGGTGTGCGGTCGATTCGCAGATTGACTTCTTTATTGAGACTCTGCAAGATGTCGGACAGCATTGGGAGGTGGCGAACAACTACTCCAAGATTCTCCAGCGTATCGTGCAGAGAGCTCGTCAAGGTGATATGGGCTTTTCAGCGATGAGAAGGTAAGATCCGTGGTTTGATGACGATGTTTCTCAACTAATGGTTACCAGGAGTGCATATGACTTGGTTACTTTGACATCCACCGCAAGACACTCAGGCTTGGAAGCGACATCAACACAGGCGACATCTCTGAGCGAGCTCGATAATATCGACGTCTTCGAATTCTTCAATTATCCACGCACATCATCAAGCTCTAATGCACAATCGCAGCTGCAGCTGCAGCCCATCCGTACTCCAGCTCTAGGGCCAGAATCAAGCAGGAATAACGGGGTGCCTGATCCCGAAGCTGACTGGTTGGCATTTGGATCGCCCTACACTTGACTTGGAGGAGGGTAGTGGTTTTGATTGGTTCAGTTCAGTTAAGATATTTGAAAAGCCTCACGGCATGCGCATTTATACTTCCTAGAGCGGCGATTGGATTGCATCGTCTTTCACGTTGGTAAAGTTGCTGCGTATGCAGAATTTCTCAATATAAAAGGTACACGGCAGTACGAAATCGTCTGTTGACATCCCTTGAGATCTGGAATTGAGGATCCCCACCTCAATTACGATATGCAGAGCCCGAGTCAATTCGCATGCCATGCTTGTCTCTGCTACAACCACCCCAATGATTTCTTCAATGGAGTTCAGCCTCCGTCGATCACTCGTATGAACTCAATCGAAGTTCAACGGGCGCGTAGTCCATTCCTCAAAGTTAAATACTGCCCCAAACTCTGTCTGAGCTGTCAAGTGCTACGATGCCAAGGGTGATTTACATTCCAATCTGTGATTGCTTATGGGGAGTGTTTCAGACCGATAAGACATGGTATTCATTCATACATGATCACCATAACTATGCTTTCAGTATCGTAAAAGGTATCAAAGCCATAACAAACTTTCCGTGTCATTTCAAGCGTTAACATGAACATGAATCGTAAACAGTAAACAAACATTCCTCTAGCTATCCCAGATAGCTCCGTAAGCTGGAACACCACGCGTTTCCAGTCCGTAAACAATTTTCTTGGTGATCTTCTCATTCGCAATAATGATGACAGCCTCAGCTTTGAAGGACTTGACCAAGTTGTAGCCCATCTTCACCAAGTCGGGTCTCCCGAGCTTCTTAGTATCGTGGATGACCGCGTTGGGGATGCTCTTGCTAATGGTCTGGCAGATTTCCTCGCCAAATGTCTCTTCCGGGTTCTTGGTTGACCAGATGAGTTGCGTTGGGCACGAGGGATTTTTGATGTGGCCCAGGACAGGACCGATGCCTGAGCCAGTCGCGATGAGGACGACGCGGTTGAACAAAGTTGCTATGCGCATGACACCGCATGTAGGCACGCCACGTGTCCAGATGTACGAGGGGCCGTCCTGGATGGTGGTTTTTGTCCAGTCACCCGCGTTCGAAACGACAAGAGAGTAGCCCTCTGATCTGTCGTTTACGGGCTCTGGCGCGGGGATTGTGGCGAAGGAGTGCCACTCCTTGAGAGGTTGGTGCGAAAGGCGGGTGAAAGACCCGTTGACGGGGACGGTGTAGTCAAAGTGAAGCCTGATAGCGTGGTCCGAGAGCTTTTCAGCTTCTACAGGGACTTTTCGAAGGAAGCACCAAGAAGATGCAACGCTAGCTGTAGCTACAGCCAAGAGCCAAAAGGCAGGTGATTTGACACAGGACTCTCCCAGAGTTGTGCCAGCTGGTGTATTGTCGTTGGCTAAAAGAACTACTTGGACCCAGAAAAGAGCAAGCATAGTCCAACCAGCGAATCTGTGTGTTCTCTCAAAGAGGTCATGGTGACGCTTACGGACAGATGGCCAAGCCATACCAATCATACCCACGAACATGGCTGAGAGAATCCAGGAGATGACTTGAGATGCGATGGACAAGTTACCCCAGTCGGGGCAGTTCCCAAACGTGCATGCAATGTCTGCAATGTTGGTCGCCAAGAGCCATGCTCCTGCACTCGCAGCTGCACCAGAGTGAACACCGCCAAGATGGTAGATCTTTGCACAACGAGATCTGATAGCAAGAGGCCAAGACTTGGGTACGCTACATGTGATAGTGTAGAGAGCGTTGATGACAAATTCTTGACGAACAAGAACGGCAGTGGCCAAGTTGATGGCTGTGATGATACCCATCCATTCTCGGCTAACACTGGTGAGGAGAAGAGCGATAGCAGCACCGATATTTAACAAGCCAACAAGTGAGAACAAGCGACGATAGACGATGAGAAGTCTGTGGCGTACTCCTCGGGCGTGTTTTGGTAGGTCTTTCTCTGGAAGAGCCTTCTCAAGATCATACTGGTGCTCGGGGATGAGAGTCGCATCCGAAGCATCTGAGAACGAACTGAACTGTGTAGCACTCGAGGTACTCGAGTCCATGCGAGCGTGTGCCAAAACAGCAGGCAGAGAAGTGCGAACCTCGTTGCTGACAGTCATTGACACAGACATCTTGAGAGCATGCTTGTCGACTTTACCGTTAGCGGTCATGGGCATGGTCTGCAGTTGGTGGTAATGAGTCGGCATGGCGTAGTAAGGCTGGAGGGTCTTGAGGTGTGCGTCGACGACCTGAACAGGACAATGGCTGGGAGTGACAAAGGCATGGATCTCGTCGTTGATCAGAAGAGCGGTTGCTGATTGAACTGAAGGGCAGGACTTAATGCATGCAACGACACCGTCGAGTTCGACACGGAAGCCTTTGATTTTGACTTGGTCATCAATTCGGCCTAGGATATGAAGAGTGCCATCTGTGTTCCATTGACACAGATCTCCGGTGTTGTACATGTTTGATCTGTAAATAGTCAGTGTGGGGATATGCAGAATTCGGGGCTGAGGGGTACTTACCCGTCTTCGGCAAACGGATCAGGACGGAAACTCTCGGCTGTCTTATCGGGTACATCGGCATAGCCTCGCGCCACCCCCGCGCCACCAGCCCAGACATGACCAACCTCTCCAACAGGAACAGGTTTTAGGAACTCATCCAAGATGTAGACGGTGTTTCCTGGTGTAGGTTTACCAATGGATAGAGGCCGGCCTGTTTGGTGGAGGTGAGTAGTGTTGACGATAGTAGTTTCTGTTGGACCATAACAGTTGAAGTAGGAGACATGAGAAGCCCAAAGGTCTGCAAGTCTATTGGAAGTCAGTTGAGGCTTTCCTTCTCTACCAAAGCTAGTTAAAACTCACTTTTGACAGCTTGGTTCACCTGCTGTGGCGACTATTTTGAGTCTTGGATAGTCTTTGGGGTTCTGTTTTGAGAGGATGCTTGGTGTGCAAATGAGAACATCCAACTAGAAAATGTATTAGTATCAGACTTGCAGTGTGAATCAAAAACCTTACCTCTTTTAGAGCTTTTGACCAGTTTGATCCACGGAGGATCAGAGTACCTCCATTAGAAAGACAGCCAAGCGTTTCCCAAGCAGCTTCACATGTCAGTTATGATAGGACACTTCATTGTGAACAAGAACAGATCATGACTTACCCATGTCAAAGCTGACGTTCAACACTTGACCAACACATGTTCCTGGTCCAATGCCCAAGTTTCCTGGTGCTTGACATAGCAAGTTTGTGACGTTGCGGTGGCTAACATCTACTCCTTTTGGTGTACCAGTTGTTCCTGACCAGTTAGCCCGGCACAAGTAAAAGTATAAGGATGATTCATCTTACCTGATGTGTATATCACATAGCAGCCAGCTTCAGGCTCACTGAAAGGGATAAAGTCTGTCTTGTCGTCGAGCTCATGTGACTCCTCGATAGTGACAACGTTTGAAACTCCCGTGTTTGATATACGAAGAGCTGTAGCTTTTGACGTCAAGACAACATTTCCGCCTGTTTGTTTTAACACGAAACGTAGAGTCTCGTCTGCCACGACGCCTCCATCGAGAGGAACATATTGAGCACCACATGACAGGATGGAGATGATTCCCACGAGCATGCCAACACCACGCTTGATAACAAGGGGCACACGATCCCCTGGCAAAACATCTAGACTTTGCAACCGTCTAGCCAAGCTGATGCTTCGTTGGGCAAGCTCACCATAGCTTATCTCAACGGGCGGTTCGGCAGAGAGATCTCGTGCCGCCGTTGCCGAAGGTTGTGTGGCGGCATAGTGAAAGAAAGCTTCTGTGATAGTCGAGAAACTAGGTCGACTGCATGTACCTTGTGTAAAAGACGCGGGCACGGCAGTCCCCTGAGGTACTGCAAGCATGGGAGAGGCCATGCCAGGCAAGCTGGGCGTGTGAAAGAGGATGGAAATGACGATCGTCGTACAAGAGGTTTCGCACAGAAACTCAAAATACTTGGATAGTAAGAGGGAAGTGTGCTCGGGTGGTGGTGCTTTGATGATTTGAAATTAAAGGAGTGCAGGAGAAGAAGTCTCTCCACCAAACAAGCAAGTGTGTTCTTAAATAACGAAATGCTTTTCCCTTCTCCGCTTTCTGCAACCTCTCTCTTTTTCTTGTCTCTTCCCTGTCGTCTAACTATCCATAGCTTAACCCAGCCTTCCTCGCCATTGCTTGGCAGGATTATTCCAAGCTACTGTACCCAACAAGTTGCAAATAGTCAAATGTCCAGGCAACCCGGCCAGTCAGGTGTGTAATAAGAGTTGCACTTTTGGAGGGGTGGTCTTCACACAGGCCGCGCTCTCCTCCGAGGTGCGTCTTTTTTCCTCTTCCTGTGTCAAAAGTGTCCAGATATGGCTCCGCATAATCCTGTTTCCTGGTTTCCTTGGAACTGGCTTATCCATTGGGGTAAGGAAAGACCTCCGGCTAAAGCCGTATCCAGTTTGGGGAGGAAAACCGCTTTGAATATTACAAGGATTAGGCACCAGCACATGATAATACGGGACGGGACGGCCTGAATGGGTGAAGACTTGTTTGCTTGCGAAAATGCAGTTGGTAGGTTTATTGAATACTTTCTCTCACCGTCGAATCTAGGAAACTGAGTTTTGGTGTAGTCTGTGGATCTGATCCCTGTCAGTTCGATTGCTAGTCCTGATTAGACCCGCATCTAGTGAGGGAGGGATCTGCGGGAGATAGTCTGGTTTAACTCGGTTCCGTGGATGCGGTCACTACCAGGGTTGCCACGACATGCCCAGCATGCGGGAGCTGCAGGATCTGACTCCGGCATCTGTCGACATGTTGCATGTACGATGACGAGTTCAGTGACATTCTGCTGAAGATGGGATGAGACAATGTGTTCATAGCTCAGGTTTCTATTGCCAGTTTACTTGTCCGTATTGTAATATCTTGAGTTACCTGGTAGAGACAATACCTCGGCTTCTCTTAGGTCTGTTCAGATCTCCACAAGTGGCAGGCCGAAATCTATCAATCAACCTAGCCTCAACAAAGATCATCGGTTATCATCAAACTACTGTAGACTAGCCACGCGAACGGCTTAACACTTGGACCAAGCCAGCGGAATTGACAGACACAAAGATCGACAACAAGCTCAGACTCAGCGATGTACAACCAGACCTTCCAAACATAGGAAAAGATCTCCAACCACCACCTTTCGAAATGCCGCACCGGAGGTAAAAAAAAAATCGTTAGTTTGTTTGTAATACATAGTAATCAGAAATGTCGACAGAAAGTCTTCACCTGAATGCATGTTGGGAGGGAACCTGCATGTACGTACTGTAGAGTAAGGCAAACGCAGGCCGTGTCTCAGTTGAATCAAAGACACTACCCACTTTCGATTGACTGATCGACGCGACTAAGTTCACGCGTTCTTTGACGTGCTTACCCGAGGTGAAGTACCTAGTTGTTCTGTATTTTACCCAGCGCGTTCCGTAGACAAGAAAGCAAACAAGTCAGCCAAAGACATCAAGTCATCATCCACTGAGTCAATCTTGCCAAGTGCGGCATTCTTTCAGATACAGTCTTTTCTGTACACACACTCCGAACCAGCTGACGATGGACAATCAACTTATCCTCCCTTCCACTCCCGCAGACGGCGTACGCGTCCTCGCGTTAAACAGACCCTCTAAGCGAAACGCCCTTTCGCAGGAACTCATAACCGTCTTTCTGGAACAGCTGAAGACAGCTTCCAGGGACGATCGCGTGCGAGTCATTGTCATCACTGGCAGCTCGACTTTCTTTTGCGGTATGAACTCACTCCACTCACCACCTATTCCCGATTCCCACAAGGGCAGGGGTATATCGAACCCCCCGGCACTTGACCAGGCCAGCTGACAAGACCTACCTAACCAACAGCCGGAGCTGATATCTGGGAGATCTCACGCCTCGATGCGGAAGGCGCGCGGGACTGCCGCTACTTGTCGGATCTTTGCTCGGAGATGCAAGCCGTGCGCAAGCCTTTGATAGCGGCTGTTGAGGGAATGGCGGTGAGTTGACAGTTCCACTAACTATAGCCTAACCCACAGAAGTCAGGAACTCTGGGGTATACAGTAGTACAGTAGAGTACAAAGCTGATGTTTATGTGATTGACAGCTAGGCGGGGGCTTTGAGCTTGCTCTCATGGTAAAAGTTTTCCTTCCCTCGTTCCGGAACCCGAAGCTGATGAATAAATGCTCTTAGTGCGACCTGATTTTTGCAGCGCATGACAGTCGATTCGGTCTCCCAGAGGTCACAATTGGTCTTATTCCTGGTGCCGGCGGTACACAACGGCTGACCAATGCTGTGGGAAAGTTCAAGGTGTGTGCTAATGAAGTCGAGTCTTCCACCGTCTCTCTTCTTCCTCCCCTGTACAACTGAATTTTGATGAGTTGGCATTTTGACGCGTATGAGTGATAGGCTATGCAGATGATCCTTCTTGGCCGTCCCATATCGGCAGAAGAGGCCCAGTCTGCAGGTTTAGTTGCGCAGCTCTATGAAAACGGCAGCGTCTTGGACTACGTGGTCAAGGACACGGCATCAACACTTGCGGCGTTGAGCCCCATGGCTTTGGGCTTGGCTAAGGAAGCAATCTGCAAATGTAAGTGGCTCAAACACTTGTCTCTATAAGTAGGTGAGCATATCATATTGACTGATTACTTGTCGTAGCGGATGATTTAGGTGTCGATCACGAGTTTGAGAGGAGTTTGTACTACTTTGCTTTTGGGACTAAGGATAAGGAAGAGGGTGTCAAGGCTTTCTTGGAAAAGAGGAAACCTGATTGGAGGTCCAAGTAAGTCAACATACTCCTCGTCTAAACTTTAACGTAAGTCAGTTGAGAGGAAGATCATTGTATGCATGATGCGTGCATACTGGTTTGACACCGGAAGTCTGTCTACATCTTCCGCTGGTGGATATCGTTGGTTTTTCGAATTTGCCAATATTACTTTGTTTCCTCGTTTGGCTCGTCCCGTGTTGCCAAGCCATAATACTGGTTGACTACCGTCGATCATCGACAGCCCTATTTTCTTCATCATGGGCCGTGCGATGATCTTTCCTCTTGAACAACTCTATTGATTATCTGCATTTGATCCTTCACTCTGTCTTCGTCCAAGCCGTGGCAATCGTCCATGTAATCGCCCTTCACTACAGTTAGGCTACACTTGTCGATCATTCGCAAAAGCATTCATTGTAGACACTGCACACTTCAAGCCAGTTCTAGTGGGTGTTTGCATTCTTTCCGGGATGCAACGGCATTCCACGACGCTATAGGGTTGGCGTCGATCCAGTTACGAAAGGTACTTCCATATTTTCAGAAGCCAGCTTCTCTATTACCTTGATCCCATTGAGACATGTGAATCCGTTATGAAATCCCACATGCCACCCATGTCTACCCTATAAAATAAAGGTCAAAGCGATCACTGGACTCACTTGAAAAACTCTATTTTACAGGGATCAGATACACGTGGTTGATCGACTTGTTGTAAACCTAATCGTATGATTTATCCTCAGCACCAGAGCCGCCACTTTACAGTCCCTTGTCTGTCTGTCAAAGCGTAAACGCCATTCCGAGTTACTAGTAGCCGCGGGCCGTCTTAGCCGCCAATATCTAACGAACCTTTGGCTGGAGCTTGGCAGAGATTTTACTGTTTCTGCCTGAATCGTAGCTTAGTGACGAGTCATGTATTGAAAGTCAGAGTTTTCTGCCCAAGTCAGACCGCATCTTACGGTGCTAAATCTGGTTGATTGGAATGGTACAGATTTGCTGTGAAACCAACTTCTTGCATATATTTCGTCAGGCTAGTATACTAATAATCCAAGTATTTATACATAGAATTTGGGATGAGCTAGATTATGTTCGAATTATCCTCTAGCGTAGCAAGCATAAGTCATCTTTCATAAAGCCTCTTTACCTTCCAAACTGCTCCCTAGAAACAGAGTTCATGAAAGTAGTACCGGCCAATCGGAAGGTATCAGGCTCAACACTGGATCCGTTGGGATTGAAGTAGAAGTTGTGTCCATAGCCACCACCGTTCTTGTACACAGGCCACTCAGGAATTCCAGCAACTAGTAAATTGTTAGTTTCAATATCACACAGCCATATTCGTTCGAATAACTTACGGCCGTGTTCGTTGGGGTTTCCTTCAGTGATGAAGCTGATCCACATTCGAGTAACAAGCTGAGCAAGGTCAAGAACCTCCTTGGAAGCATTGTGGAATGGACCAAGGTTCTTGCCATAGCCCAGACCGAGCTTGTTGAAGAAAACGTAGGCGACCTCGACGAAGTGAGGGGTTCCGATTTGAGGAGCTTCACTATAGTTAGTATATCTCACCATCAGAGCTTGACAGATAAGACTTACGCATGTTTGTATTGGGAGACTCGAACAAGTAAGTGTAGGCAGGCACGTCGTACTTGGACCAAGCATCGGACCTTCTGCGTCTCCAGCTAACAAAGAGAGAGTCACTCTGGAAAGCTGCCATACGCTTGAACTGAGCTTTGACAGAGTCATTGGCCTTTCGGCGGTAGCCAGAAGGCACACCGAGCGCGTCAATGTTGGGGTACAAAGCCATCAGAGTCTCAGTAGTGTTGGTATCAACACCGCTCGACATGATAGCAGCGGCAAATTGCTCATCAGTGTCGACACCAGGGCCGGCAAAGAAAGTACCCTCGTCGGCATTTGTGCCGGTTATAAGGGGCACCTTGACGAACTTGCCGTTCTCAAGGAGTGTAGAGGGGTAATCGGGGATAAAGTCATTGTCCACAACAGGGTAGAAGTTTCCAGGAACCTTGGTGCTGGTAGCGTTGAGCTTCTCGAAAGATACCTCACGGAGACACGCAAGCTTGTCGGAGGCGTCACCACAGCCAGCAGCTTCGGCGATAGTGTTGTAGCGTCGTTCAGGCGTAGTGAGGTTCTTCATATCAGTTCCGTCAGCGCCAGACTGAGCGATGATACCTCGGAAGAGCTTGTCATCTCTGCCTCCGTAAGCAGTAGCGTGGTAGCCGACATTACCACCACCAGCACTCTCACCAAAGATGGTGACCTTTGAGGCATCGCCACCGAAAGCACCAATGTTCTCCTGAACCCATTCCAGCGCAAGACGCTGATCCTTCAGGCCGAGGTTAGCGACGCCGGCGTCCATGACGTCCTTGCTGGCCAAGAAACCCCAGAAAGCAAGTCGGTCTATTTGATGTCAGCAGTGAACCATATTACTTTGCTGAAATTGACTTACAAGCGACGGAAACAGCAACGAAAGGCTTGCCAGCCTTGACAGCTTCCTCGACCATAAATGTCATGTTGTAGGCACCATTGGCAGCAAAGTCCATGGTCCAGCCTCCACCGTGGACGAAGACACCAACAGGAAGCTTCTCATCGCTGCTGCTGCCCGCTGGTCGGACAACGTTCAGGGTAAGACAGTCTTCGCTGAAAGTTGCAGGACCTTGGTCGCCGGTATTCTGGGCAAAGTCAGTATGCAGGTTTTACAAGAACCTAGAGGCATCATCTACTCACTCCATAGCCGACACAAGAGTCGCCATACTTCTTCACCTCGAGAGTGTCGAATGTCTCGTTCAGACTCTGGGGGTTCTGGAAACGAAGTTGGCCGACAGGAGGTTGAGCGAAAGGAATGCCCAAAAACAGATCCTGGTTGTATCCAGGCTCATATCTTCCTTCGAGAGTACCGTTCTTGACTTTTACGGTAGGTGCTTGTTGCGAAACAACACCATCAGCCAGAAGGGCGGCCGCAGTGACAAGGCTTAGAAGAGAAGGCATCATGAAGAGATGTTGGAGCACGCGACTTGTTTCTCAACTATTTCCGAGCCACCAAGTTCGCGGGAATTATGATTATTTAAGTTGTTTTTACTCTATAGCCCCGTATATAGATAGAATCCGCAACGGTCTGGGGGTCTGGGGGTGTTCCAAAGCTAGTGCCCGACTCGAGTGGCATTGTGCGGAGAAGATAGTCAACGTCATGCAGAGTGTTTCTTTGCTTGTTTAGTAGCATGTTGTTTCTGGTGTAGACAGCATGATTTTGCCCCAGAGTCAATGCTTTCATGACACAACATCGGTCCTCAAATTGCCTAGTTGGTGTCTGTTTCCGAATCGTGCTTCAGTTGCCGAGATTAACTACCGCCCTCTAGACCCAAGTCTCAGCCAAAAGAAGAGAAACCCCGATGGGAAAATAAATACACCACTAAGATGCGGGGGACATTTACGCTTAATCGGAACAACATCGGTTCTCTGGGCTCATTGTTAGCATTTAGACCACATGATGCTGGGACGATGAAACCCGATGGTCCGGGTTCTCAGAGTATGGAGTGCATTAGCTTCATTAAACGGGCCGTTTAAAGGGGAATTGGGATCATCGCAACTTGGCATTGGAATCGAGGTCGAAAAAGAGCTTAACCACTTTCCACTTTGAGGCGCTGAGATGCGGTTTGCCGATGCAACCTCGTCATGGTTCAAGGATAAAAGTTGGCCAAATTCAAGGCATGACGTGATGAATTTGGGATCGATAGAAGCAAACTTTGACATCTACAACGATGTATTTAAAGTAAAACAAACTACACGCGAGTATAGTCTAGTTCAATTATTACAGCTCCAAATGTTCTGACAATCATGATGGAAAGCTCTTGGCGCGATGAAGAATACATACTGCATCCTCCTTCACCGAGCAACTCTCCACTTGGACACCTCGAACGACTTGTTTTTTTTTTCTCATCGACAGTAGCAGCATCAAAAGGTCCCATATCTCCATTATCCCCGCAGTTATTCAATTCTAAGGTAGCTCCGGTGGGCTGGGGTAGCAGTCGGGCAGACACATGGCATGGCTCGCCTCGTGATTGAGCGCTTTGCAGCTCGTAGTGGATGGACGTCGCCAATTGATCTCTTTTACACGACTTCCCCATCCGAAGCCTGCGCCGATTCGCTGTGTCGCATGCTATTGTTGCGAGCTGTTGCAACGTGTGAAAGAAAACATCGCATTTGGCAGGTAGTCAATTTACCCCATTCTTGGTGTGCGCATCAAGGGCATCTTGAACATAGTATAGGTGGTGCTCCTCAGCGAAATCTCCTTCACATCTGTATCAGCGATGATATTGAATTGTAGCTAACCGTAGCTCGCATCTCTGTACCGCTATACTGTCTCAAGGACTAGCGGATCGTGGAGTTGCTTGGCGGATTTGGACTCAAGAGACGCGGCATCGGACAAGTTGACGAAGATGATGTAACCCTGTATCTTTCCGGTGCCAAGAACATAGTCTCGCTCGATTCTATGACCGACAACCATGTACACAATCAAACTCCTGAAGTTCTAGTACAATGCGTTTGAGTGACCTTGGCCTTGAATCAGCCGGGTCACTTGAATTAACAAGAAACTGCCATAGCTTACCTTCCGGCTAGGAACATGGTAAACATGGGAACTGCACAATCGAGTAGATGATTCTCTGCGAACGGACTGGAATACAAGAGCATGTCGATGTATCCCCACTCTAATATTTAAGGGAGTTTGTTGTACAAACGATAACAAACCTGGACAGCATGAATCGAGGAAGTTCCCTGAAAGTTGGAAGTTCTGACAGCTATCTTCCGACAACTGAGACAGACTGTGGTTAAATATACTCTTCGCAACAACCCCTACAAGTCTTTTCCTCGCCATTCGCAACTGCGTGGTGCTTTCTCGTTCTTCTTACGATCACGACGCCCGTTCTTATCTCGGCAATGCCCTAAGCACAATGTTTTATTGTTGACGAGGGGCCTAGCTTCTAAGTGTATAGTCTCAACAGTTTCTATATTAGTATCGCCCTTTGTGGTTCGATACCTACTGTCTTCTTCAACAGCAGATATTATATTAAAACATCTGCGATAGCTAACTTCCAGCCACTTTGGCGATTTGATACCCGAGGGCAGGGTGGGGACCGCAGCATTCTAATGAGGAATGACTTTGGTGGAAGCTCTGTCCGAATGGATATTTAGATGAATCCCTGTGCAGGGTTTATCTATCCAAAGAGTGGTGATGGCTTCATATCTTTGTCCCATGGAATCCGGCAGTCTCGTTCTGGTCTGGGTGGCCTTTGTCCCCTCATCGGATGCAAACAGGCTATAATATTCCACAGGTATTGAATATTTCACAAAATATATTCATAATGAGAGAATCCATCGCTCAACCTTTAATCAGAGATCTCTTCGAGATAGAACAGTCCGTTGATGAATCTACATGTGGTTGCTTCGTTCGACATCGTTTCGCAATGTGTTACCCTGTAGCCAGGACAAAAATGGCGTGGCAAGTTGCGGAACAACTAAATTTAAGGCGACAAGATGTTTTCGTGGGTAGTAATATTTGTTCGAGTATTGATATCCGCGTACACAAAAGTCATGGGATAATTGGTCGTGTGTTGATGTCTCGACCAGCATTCCTGTGTCAAGTTGCGAAATTTCCACGGAGAACACGCCACAGCAAGAAACCCCCTAGAATATGAATCACGACGCTTTGTGACAGGCGCTAATACCTGAAGCTAACAAGCCACAGCTCGGCCTTTTGCCAAAATTGACTTGCCCCAGTGCCCCTGAGCCAAGGTAGAAACTGTTGACGATAGCTTCAATAGTGCGCGTTGAAATACATCGATAGTGCGAGTGTACTCTGGCCCAAGATAATTCGTTAGTTTCCTGCTCGACAGAAAACATCCGCCGTGATTGGTGTCCATAACGCGCGCTATGGATAGTTTGGGAGTCGCGCATTCTTGTGCTGCTGGTCAGGGATGAAGGCTTGCAGGGGTCCAGTTTAGTTAGGGGTTGAGCATGAGCTTATAGCTTGAGAGACCATGATGATTGATGTTCTTAGGGATCCATCCATATTGCCTTTATTTCTGCTGAGTAGACACAGCATCAGGAACAACAGCGTCGATTCTGGTGAGAAGGCAGGATGGTTGGTAGATAGATAGATGCCTGATGCTGTAGGAGTTGTTGAGCTCACTCGAAAAGCTTCACCAGTTCAAGGGGGAGCACCAAAGCCACCCAATTAAAACACGTTTCAAGTGGCGTTTTTAGCTTCAGCTTCAGCTCGTGAAAGCCCCTCTTTTTCTTTTTCTCACCTCACAGAGTCTGGGAGTCGAGAATACGTAGCGTAGGGTGAGTGACAAGACTTTGGTCCAAACGAGTGGCGCCGCCTCTGGCTGTTGACCGTTACGTTTCACCAACCAAAGTTTATGTGCATGCAAGGGGAAAGTTTCAGGGCGTGGCGAGCTGGAAAGACAACGAAAAACAGCAGTTGAGTTGTTCATGTGATGGGATAGATACTTGCACTGATATGAAGCGACATTTTGTTGGCAATGGATCAAGTTGCCGCCAAGCATTATTATTGTTTATAAAGCACTGAAGAAGGGAAACAAATGCGACCTGAACCTCTTATCGATATAATCTAGATAGAACGATGGCGGAAAGTAAAGATCTGGAAAGAAATTGCTTGGCGGAGGATCCATTAAAGGGATCGACTACGGGACTAGAGGCACAGGCTTCTCGCGCTGTCGTCAATCAGTGATGATCAGAATAGGTCCCTAACTTTCAGGGCCGATGACCCCCACACTTGTGGAACTTGTAGTACTCTTTACAGCAGTCATATCCGTTTTCCATTGAAATGAAATTGACTGGACCACCAAGGAAAACATCGACAATTATTAATTAACCTTCTCCTGATACAACAGAGACAAAAAGTTAAACTCGACTACCGTGGCCTTCCCAACGTACGTCCCCTTTTTCCCCTCTCTAGCGAATGAAGCCTCGTCACAAATTGATTGGAAAGTGGATAATGAGGCGTCAGAGTGTACCCACCATCAGCCAACCGTTGCAATCATCACAGGCTGAAGCGCTACTGAGACAGCATGTCCCCATTCAAAATAGCACTCTGGGAGCTTGTTTTAGGGAGGGGGAGGGAAAACGATAGCGTAGTAGCGATGGATGCGATATGATATTAAAAAAAAAAGGATAGAAAAAAACCCCTGCTTAAGAAGAGAGTCAGGGGTCGTCGTGTTCTTTCTTTACCTTTGCTACATCCCCTCTCAGCTGAACTGAACTGCTTCGTCATCCTTCCTTTTCTTGGTTTCTTACTTGCATTCCTTTTTTCTTCCTTTCTTGTATCTGTACACCTTCTTTTTCCTGTTTATTCTGACAGTAACAATTTCGCTCTTGCCAAAATGACCGTCCCAAGGTCAAACAGAGCGGTCGTTCTGGCCGCTGTGGTCTTTATCACTATATTTCTCGGTCTGGCGCATTTCCACCTAAAGACACCCAGCGAAACAGCCGTTCCAAGCAACAAGAATAGCGGAGTGTAAGTTTTCCCCTCCTCCTCTTTTTCGCACGCCCAGAAACTCAATCTAACTCCTGTTCTCCCACAGCGACGAGCCTGCGCCTTTCATCCCCGAGAAAGAAGCTGCTGCTGCGGCCCCGACTTATGTCCCCGCTGCAGACAAAGGAATTGGCGGTGCACCCGCTGTCGAGACTGTCACCGAAGTCGTCGAGGTTGAGCCGACCCCAACGCCAACGCCTCCCACCGCGCCTGACGCTGAGGATGAACACAAACACAAAGTCACTCCCCAGAAGCCCGATTTCGATCCTGAAGAGGCTCCCAGCGATCCCGAAGAGCTTGCTGCGGCCGAAGCAGCCCAAGCAGCCAACACCGAGACTCCTGTTCCTTCTCCCATTGACGAGGAAGAGTCTTTCCCTGCACCCGATGAACTCTCCGAAGCTCCCGCGCTGCCCGACACCGCTTCCTCCGAACTGAATCTCGATGCCTTTACCCCCGAGAAATGGATCAAACCCGCTGTCAAGGTCAACGATCCTGAATACTATCCCTACGGACACTGGCCCTCCAAGCTCCCCTCCGACAAGCCCATCTGGAACGAGCCCCTCGGCAAGAAGCTCTGCATTGTTGATCTCGAGAGCCGTCGTTTCGATAAGCCTGGTTATCTCTGGTCGAACGAGATGACTTGGAACAAGAGCCGAGAGGTTCACGGCCCGTCTGGTGGCACATTGAACCACTGGGTCTACGGTATGTCTCTCGCTAATTGACAGCTCTCGCTTACTTTTGTGTACACCTGCTGACTATTCAATAGCCAAGATTCACGGATACCAGTACTACCACATCAAGATCAACAGTTACTCCGATCGTCGCGATTCCTGGAAGAAGCCATCCGTCCTCGCCCAAGTCCTCAAGAAGCATGATGTCTGCGTTTTCATCGACTCGGATGCCCTCTTCAACCGTCTCGACCTCCCTCTCGAGTGGCTCATGAACTACTGGAGCATTAACCCCCAGAACAACTCCATGGCCCTGCCTTTCGACCCCGACACCCAGCACAACCGCGACCGAAGGGGCAACCTATTCCTCAACACTGGCTTCATGATCATGCAGAACAAGAAAAAGACCTACGAAATTTTCAAGGAGTGGGATGACTGCGCCAACGATGGTGGTCGCTTCCCCGACTGTACCGAGTTCCGCAACCGTAAGGGTTGGCAACCCACCGACCAGGGTGGCTTCGGTACTTTCATCCGCTACGCTTACGACAGCGAGATTCTCTCCTTGCCCTGCACAGAGGCCAACGGTTTCCCCGAGAGCAACTCAGGATGCGACGGCAAGTTCATCAAGCACGTCTGGATTGGCAAGGAGGATCGCCTTGTCCAGGCTGTCGGTGCTGTCTTCCCCGGCGTCCTCCTCGAGACCTTCCACAAGCAGTTCCTCAAGGAGTCGGAGAGTTTCAAGACTTCTGAGGACGAGCTTATTGCTGCCAACGGACCTCCGTGGTAAGCATTATAAACACTTACTTTAGTCGTTGGAGTTTTGTCTTTACATGTGGCTTGGCGTTTTTATCTTTAAATCCCTTGGTCTCTGATCATCGGAGGGAGACATGCAAGGGAATGAATGGTGTATAAATAGAGAATGTGATCAGATATAGACAGACCTTGGAGATGGGTTTGGCAAAACCTGAATACAAAACACAATTAATGTACTGTTCATACTTGTCCGATTTGCTCTTTGTAGCTGGAAGTATCTCCCATAGTAGTACAGCCCGCAGGGGTAACAAATGTGCATTTCCACAATTATTTAGGTATTCTTTGCCACTATAGAAGATGTTATGCCATTAAGAAAGAGTTATTTCAGTATGTAGATGGAGATAATACTGGATTGATCTTCAGAAGAATTATAGAAGATTGGCCACTAAAAAAAAGTAGTTATATACGCAACTGAGTATCCGATGCACATTTGTTACCCTCCCTTCAGCTGGTCAAAAGTGATGGAGCTGGACGATGCGACCAGGAACACTCAAGGCGATGTTGCTTGTGTCATTAATCTTATCGAAGATCTTCTGAAGGTAACACACACATTAGTGTATCCACACGAAGGTATCGTTTTGTACCAGTTCGAAAATGGATATTTCTTGTAATACATACTCGTAATATAATAAATAATATATAACGATGTTGACCCAATTAATGTGAGATTGACGTATGATAGTATCCTTCCGAACCTCGTAAACACTTGTTCTATCCAGTGTCTCCAGCGTCTCTATCCCCGTATCGTCTTCTTCTCGACACGGCAGTAAGGGCATCTGAATCTCTCCGTATTTATATCCCGCTATCATTCGGCCTCAGGCTGTGACACCGATCAAGATATCTTGGCGGCCACTCATTCTATCGCTTGGACCTTCCCTACGGTATTCTTTAATAGGCAGCCTTAAAGCTGTGCTAGAATCTGGAGATCGATTTAAGACTAACCATTTTCAGGCTCATAATAGAGGCATAAAGGGACATTATTTTCATAGCTAGTAGGTCTCAGAAAAACTAACCTCTGAGTTTTAAGGTATAAAGAACAAATAACTTAAGAAGTGTCATCTCAGTATTATAAACTGACCTAATTATCTCATTTCTCATGCTCATAGCAACCAATCCTTTCAATACCCTGATGCCATGAATTTGCTTACCGATCTGCAACCCGAATGTCCGTGATCTCCCCTTTAAAAGTGTCCATGATATCTTTGAACACGTACTCAATTGGAGTCACGTACCCGACTCCCGAATCTGGTCCATTGATTGGCACCTGTCCAGTAAACAAGAGTCCAACGATGCAGCCCTGATCGTCATAGACAGCACTTCCTGAATCACCGCAAGCAGCGAATCTCGGTCTGCCGCGAGGTTGAAAAACATACTCGCTCGATACTGGACGTTTCAGGTGTCTGTCGTCTTTGAGTTGGACATCCATCTTGACTTCGTGGAAAGTGCCAGCGGTAGCGCCTGTGGTAGCGCCTAGTTTAAACGCGCTGAAGCAACGTTGACCTCTGGTCTTTTCGCTGATGCTCTGAGTGGCATTTTTCAGTCGACTTCCGAACGTCCTTAATGGCTTTCCAAGGAGTAGATGGTTCCATGCATCATTTCCTGGTAGACAGTTTGTGCCGGTCCGTTTCTGGTTGACTTTAATAAGGGCCCAGTCCAGTCTGTTGTTCTCGGGGCTTCGATGCATAAATCCTGATCCAGCATAGACCTTGCCGAGGATGTGCGAATATCCATCAAAAAACGCTGTCTTGCTGTTCAAATCGTGAATTGCTTTTTGCTTTAGTTGGTTAGATGTGGCGTCCTGATGGGTTAGGGCATCGATCTCATTGATTTGTTGTCTGTGTAACCAAGTTGTATAATTGTGTTTGATTCGGCTTGGACTCTCCATAACCTCCGATGGGACAGTTGTGCGAGGCGCCAAACCCTCTTCGTCACCCTTCCAGAGTTTACTTCCTTTTTGGGGACGGTCCATGGCCGTGTTTCTGTTTCTGTCGAGCTTGACCTGGAAGCCATGGATTGTGGGACGTATGACATGGTAATTTGTCAACGCATATGTTTCCCACTGCTGACTTCGAGCTGTCTTGAGCTCTACGTAACACCCTAATGTCCCATAGAGCGGATTCTTCTTTGTTCCAGACAGGGAGAGGTATCTTGCCGCACCGATGGAATCTCCCAGGTTCACTGAAGTCTGGTAATCATCGAGCAAAAAGTTGTTTTGGTTAATCTTATCCTGGATATCCTCCGGGCTGCTGGTTGGTGGGAGATAGTCGAACGCCATTTGGACACCAATATTGTGTTCCATGTGGATGTTTAGGACTGGAAGACCATGCTTTGCTAGATTCTGCTGGATATCCTCAATGATTGTGGGCCATGAAAATTCTGGACAGTCGTAGTCCACAGAAATATATATCGTGATCGGGTTCTCGGTGTAGTTTTCGTTGAGACCATAGTGAAAAAGGAAGATGGCTGTCATTCGCTCACGGGAGTACTCGAAGCTTTCCAGACGTTCACGAACGAGGGTTCGCATCTGGTCCCAGCGGTTGAAAAGTTGCGGCTGGTTCTTCACCGGGCCGAAGAAGACCTCGTTGGTGAGTCGAGAACCGATCATGTCCACTTGGATGGTACCAATAGCTTGATCCCTACTGCGAACCTCTAGCGTCGCAAACTCGGTGATTTCCCGAATGGCCTTCTTTCTCACTTCTTCCCTGTCAGGCTCCCAGTGGGTGACAATGAGAACTGTTGGGCGACACATATCGGGTTGGCCATAGGTTCCGTACATCCCTACGTCGATCTCCGTATCATCATCCAGAAGATTGTATTGCTCGAGTTTCTCGATTGTCTTCTGAGAGATCACAGCTGCAAGTTGCCGGACGGCCTCTGGTAAAGCGATGCGACCTGGACGGAGAGGAAGACGCCGGAGGTCAGGGCTTGCAGTTCGGAAACGAGCTGAGATGACACCAAATAACGGGTCCGTCTCGTCGGATGTTTCAGGGGTGACCAGACTTCCAGTGTTCTTTCGACCTCTTCCTGGAGGCGCCTTGCGCGATGGGTCTCCCCACGGAGGAGTCGACATTGTCGGTTGCTGCTAATTGAAGTCAGTCTCTGTAATGTGGAAAGTTCGCAAAATGGTATGATGGAAAGTTGGGATTATTTACTTGTAAAGTGACAGGCAAGCAAACGTTGGATATACTTGACTTAGATTGATTGATTGTCGCTGGAAAGGGGCGGTAGAGTGTACACTGGTTGATGATGGTGATGGAGGAAGAAAGAAATGAGAAAGGAAGAGAAGTCCACGGGGGTTCAATCGAAAGAATCCCGGATGTGGTGAGTCATAATTGTAAAGTGACAGTGAATCGTCGCAGCTAATTTTGCAAACTTATTTACATTGTGAAAGGCTGTTTGGATCTGAGTTTGGGTGCCTTCAGAGCCCACACTGGCTGACGCACTGTAGTACTGTTACTTGTAAGAACTTACTGGTATATTCGAATACTTACAGCAAAGCTTATAGTTGCAGACCGAGGGAAAAAAGTCAGTATTATACTTCAGAAATCGCGGAAAGGCACTGAACGATAAAGCTTGTAAATTTGCCATTTTGGAAATAAGGTGTGTTGGACTGGGGCTATGGAAGGTATTCGAACGCTATGTGACGAGCATAAAGAGGCAGTACGTACACACCAGCTCTCTAACAAAACAATGCTGACGCTTTCGTTCAGTTAAGTCTATACGGTATCGACACGCAGAGTCATATTGCGCGACTTCAAACAAAAGCGGCCGAGAACGCGCAGACTATGAGCCACTTTCTCCTCTATGTGAATCAAGAATCTAGATACCTTTGTGTATAGGACTAACTTGCAACCCGCTAGGTTCTCTCACCCGCCACAATCGCAGCTACAATGCTCTCGATGCAAGAGAAAGCAATTCCTACCATTCTGGGACCTACCAAAGTGTCTTTCTTCATACTGACGCCTGTATTGACGCTGGCTGTCTATGCATTATCATGGATGATTCGCTCCTGGGAAAAGATCCAGCGATTTTTCCATCACATGAAACCGCGAGATGTGTATCAGCCTGAAACCATAGATCTTGAAGAGGTTGTATAAGAATAGATAGAAGTGTTGAAAGCTTAAATAAAATCTACTTGATGTTACAGTTGCAGAGATTCGAGGGATGAATATAATAATACTAAAAAGTAGGCCGAACTGGCTCTTCACTCATGCTTCTCTATGTCACTTTCTCTTCCACGTCTATCTCCTTATACAGTCTTGTTCACTAAGTCCGGACGCGTCCACTGGAGCTGCAGCTCATTCGTCTTCCACCCCCACAGATCCCTCTCCACGTCCTCTACAACTTGAAAACCAGCTTTGTTGTAAAGAAACAGTGAAGTCTCCTGCGTTCTGGTCGTGTATAGCAAAACTTTGTCAAAACCTTGCTCTTGAACAAACTCCATGGCCGCATTCAGTAACCTTTTGCCCACGCCGAAACCTCGGACTCTCTTATCCACTATAAACCCACGTATCTGTGCCGTACCAGGTTGTTTCATATTCTCGGCGTCAACCAGGATGGTGCCCACAATCTTCTGCGTGAGTGCGGCGGGATCGTCTGTATCTTGAACTGCTGCGTAGATTTGGTTCCGAGGGTCGGACTCGAGTCTTTGGATAAGATCGGCCCAAGCAGCGGCGACCGAGGTCTCAAAGGCCAGACCCCATGAGTTCATTGGATGATAGTGGGCTATGTGCATCTCGAGACATCGGGCTAGTAAACCGGGACGATATCCCGGTTCGATGCTTATGCTCGTCTCGGATTTTGTCATGTTGGTAGCAAGATACGCCTCAAGGTAACAAGGACGTCACAGTCCAGGTTTAGAATCAGAAACCTTTAGGGAAGGTCAATATAGCATTAGTCAAGTCACGGAAAACACCGCAAGATGTCTCAGCTTTGCAATTGTTGAAGCTGACATTCACATTCAACTGCGGGGTATAATTTCCATGCGTAAGATTACCAATCATTTCTTTGTCTACTGCTAATTCAACCAACAAGACGAACAGCTATAGTTGGAACAAATTAAGATTCAGATTCTGACAGGTATTCCGAGGCTGTGGTTGGACGGTTAGCGCATGCTATGAGTGCTCAAGGTTATCCTTGAGTACGAGCAACTTTGCCTGCGTTGATAAACCAAAAGAGAACCCTTGCAATGATATAAGCAGCTAACTATCAATATCTGAATAGTTTGTAAAGTCTAGTCATAGCAAGTGTGTCTTCAAGACTAGTTTCCAAAAAGCTTGTGTTGTGCACATGATGCTTACTCTAAAGATCTTGTCCGTGAGAGGTAGCCGAAGAGTCGAAAGAATAACCGAGTAGGTCTCACGAAAACTGTCGATCATCTGCTCACTTTCTTTTCGCGCATCCTGCCAAGTCTTTAATCTCATTGGTCTCCTTAAAATCAAGGTGATATTTGATATTAGCCTTACAGAAAGTTAAGATCGTCTTTTGAGAGTTGCATTCGGAATATAAGGAGCCGCCACATATCGATGCATCTTAACAGGAGCCTAATAATTTTCCGTCTAGGGCGGCATTTCGGCGCATTGTCAGATTACGGTGTAGTCTCTTGAAGGTTTCCCCACGAGATTGAAACCATCCTAAACAATTGGTATTGGGAACGACATCCTTGACCAGATCGATAGAGTGTAAATTAGCGGTGCCGCATTCCTGCATGATGTATTATATGCGTCAGACTGGTCGGCAAGGGGGAGAGCACCGCTCAGCCAGTGAAGAAAGGTCGAATCCTTCTGAAAGCGAAGGCTGGTAGAAACCCGGACCCCTGCAGAAGCACAGGTTGAAACCAGACGAGTTTGTTGGCTTATCCATGTTCACGCTTTAGACCGAGAAATTCCCCATTGTTGACAGTGGGAGATTGACCCAGAGAAGCTGTTGGTTTGTTACATCTGTTTGTCAGAAAGGTGATGTTGGTTCGTGTTTCGACCTGCCAGATGAATGTGCCATCCACCATGGCGGGGAGCAGCGAATTCAAGAGAATGTACTCTGTACAGAGTACGAAAGCGAGTATTCTCGGCTATACTCATCGGCTGCAGGGTTTATCAGCCGGAACTCCAAGGCGAGACAATTGCAACGCCCACGGCCGATGATACAGTGGAAATGAGAGTCGGTGAGTATGTATGCTTGAAATGCCAGTTTATTTTCAATTGGCCACCTTATATATGCAAATGCCTGCTGTAGAGTCATCGACTCTTATAATTTATATCCTCCACTAACTAACTATCTTCCCTTTGATCGTATTTAGATGATGAGCTTGGTAAGAAGCTTACCCTGGTTGACACCAGTGAAGAGCTTCATCCAAGTCTCAGGCTGCTTCTCAATGGGAGCCTCAATAACAGTCTCAGCAGCCTCCAGCTTGATGCGGCCATCGGCGGTAGCGCCGATGAGCTCGCCGAGAATGGCGGGGATCTTGTCCATGTAGTCGAGCATGATAAAACCGCGGATGTTGATACGCGACGAGATGAGCTCGAACCAGTTCTTAAGAGCCATGGGCTCATCAGAGTTATAGCTGCTAACGGCGCCGCAGACGGCGATGTTGCCGTGGCGCTTAACACGGGTCAGCATGGCGTCAAGGACGAAGCCACCGACGTTGTCAAAGTAAACATCAACCTCATCGGGGGTAACAGCCTTAAGGTCCTCAAGGAAGGTAGGGCTCTTGTAGTTGATGCACTCGTGGGCACCGATGCTCTTTACCCACTCACACTTCTCATCGGAACCGGCAATACCAATGACACGCTTGGCCTTGAGAATCTTGGCAGCGATCTGAACAGCCATGGAGCCAGTGGCACCAGCGGCGGCAGAGATAACGATGGTGTGCTCAGGCTTGGCCTCACCAGCGTAGTAAAGACCTGTGTAGGCGGCAAGACCAGAAGCGCCAAAGGCGCCGAGGAAGTGGGTGGTGGGGAGGCCATTAGGGAGGGGAGCAAGAGGCTGGGAGTTCTCAGCCTCTAGGATGGCATACTCGCTCCAGATGCCGAGATGGAAATCCATGCAGAGATCGCCGACCTTGAACTTGTCGGATCGAGACTCGACGACCTCAGCGATGATGCCGGATCGCATAGGCGAGCCGACGGGGACTGTAGGAACATAGAAGCGCTCAGGGGCGACAGTGCTCTGCATAAAGTTCCTCAGACCAGTATCGTTGGAAAAGTACTGGATCTTGACGAGGATCTGACCATCCTGAAGCTCAGGAAGGGTGACGGTCTGCAGCTTCCAGGTGGCGTCAGGGCCAGTGAGAACAGGCTCCCCTGTGGGCTTGTTGGCCAGGACCCATTGCTTGGTAGAGTAGGAAGATGACATGATCGATCTGGCTTGGTTTGTGTGTGTAGGATGTTTTAGTTTGAACAAAAAAAGATAATTTTTCGCAAAAGCTGGAAGCGAGACTTGCGAGGCGATGGTATGGTTGGTTGTTAGCGGGGGGAGGAAACTAAACTAGGAAGAACTTTTTACTTTTTTCCCTGTTAGGATGAACCTCGTTAAGACGAATCCTTTATACATAAGAGACAAGCTTGCTGTGGTTAAAATTATTAATTAATTCTAGCCATGTTGCCCACTTGAAGACTAGCCTTTACCGTGGCCTCTTCCCGTTGGCCTGTGCTGGGCATAATAAACGGTCCCTTGCCCCTTGTCCCCATCTCCGGCTAGTGTTTGAAGTCAGGGTTCAGGGATTTCCTTGCTAGGGGGAGCAGTGTTTCCCCTTTCACTACTACGTATCCGTAGTACAACCAGCAAACAATGGGGGGCCCATTCCAGGACGAACCAACAAGTGGCGGAAGGAATTTGTAAAGAGACCGCGAAACCTGGTCAGCCAAGCCTGTCGAGTGTTACAGTGCCGTAGCAATGGAAGGTTTGCTGGAAGTGAAAGAAGCACGCCAGACGTTAGTCGGATCCGATCTGATATTGTCGATAGCATGTTCACGATATATCCGAAACTCAAATTCCATTCCAAGCCAATACCACTACAGGCCCTGCAGGCCTTACCATCTCTCTTCTGTAGAGCCGTTTCACTACTCAAAGCCGTTGAAGGACTAACTTGGACAAACACGAGCTTATTTTCCAGTTCGGCTTGCCCGTCATTTACTTAGCGTCCGCGTCATGAGCCGTTCAGCGAGTCGGTCGGCCAACTTTGCTTTTTTGTGTGGGATCGACAAAACTTTATAGGGGGCTCAGCGCCCTAAAGTCCAGTAAATCATGACTTATTTTAGCCCTGAACAGCCCGCGGGATGCCTCTGATTCTGTGGGTTGTGTTGTCCGACGCTATACTTGTAGTCTAATCCTTGGTTATTTTTAAAGGGCTAGGTCCTCGTTAGTTATCAACGGACTCGGCTTGAACACGCTAACTTGTCTTCGATGACCTACCTGTCTGCACCTGAAATCTTTTCTCTTATCAAACTATGTGGGCTGTTATGGATACTCGTGAGCACAATGCCACTTACCAAGTGATCAAAGTAATCATGCAGTGTCTCATAACGGCAAGGCAGAGACCAAAAAGGTGTTGCTTTTGTTTCCAACTCGCCTTGAAAGGTAGTTGACTAATCTTAGTGGTCCAAATCCTGAATCTTCCGGCAAGACCGTCATCCTTAGACGTGTTTTCTCTTCTCTCCGTAGTCTCTGTTCTCAAGATGGCGTTCTATCTTCAGCATTGAATGTTCTAATCTAGCTTGATAATTTAACTTGTCAAATCTGCATTGTACCTATTAGTCTGATTCAAAAGTAGTTGTCAGCAGTCTCTTGGGGCTACCCGTATGATTTAATGCCACTGCCACTAGTCAGGTCCAGCACCTTGGCCTTGGTAATAAACATCTCCATTTACAATGTCACGCTGCAGTTGCCGAGTCTTACCGAGTGAATAAAGTTCTAGCTCATATCTAGGCTGCCAGGCAGAAAAAGCAACAGTGTCTGTCTCTTTGGCAGTGGAGTTCGTCCATGGGACCTTTTGCTTTTTTCGGTACCAAGCACCAGGCTCAGGTTTCCATGCTGCCAGGTTCCTCCTGATTCACAAAAGCGAGATGAACCTTGACCTTGGTTGACTCACGTGAATCGCGCGTGGCAACTCTGCAATTGCGTCGTATCTGGTACCACTCACAACATCTCACCATGGCCAACATCTATCCACTGCGGACCCGGCTACATCCCCTCCCCGGGAAACCCCTGCTAGATGTTCCACCCGCGCCCGCGGATGCTCAGCCCGGCAGCTTCCTGGGGCCTCGAGAGACTCGAACGACAAACGAGGAAGTGGCAACGAGATTACAGCCAAGATGCGTACTCCGTAGTCGTACGTCTTTCCAACTTTCGACCCAAGCTTAGTTTGGACTAAATGGCCGTTTACACAGTACCAAGACTGAAGCTAATGCAGGTTCCTATTGTAGGTCCCTTCCCCTCCCCATTCTATTCTGCAATACAGGGCTCTGCTGTCTGTTCGCGCTGGGGGGGTAAGCAAAGCCAAGAGGCTAGAAGGGGGATAGTAAGCCCATATGATCGACAGGACATTTTTCTTCCTTGTCCTGGACGCCATCTTTCTTCTTTCACCAACATACGAATATTATAAGTGAAGAATGGGGAACCTCTAAAATTTTCCAATCTTTTGATCTACGTTGGATGTGAATTTTCCCCATACTCGGCGCCTCTTTGTTTAGCTTTGAGTTTGGCTTGTTCTGCGCTTGTCTGCTTTACAGTTCCGGTTGCAGCCTTTTCTGCCCATCATGTCGGCGCAGATGGGCCCCGTTGACTCTTCAGTCCAGGTTGTCAAGCCAATTCTAGGGTTTGTCCAAGCTGAACTCATCATCAATTGCTTCGTCGTTCTTTTGGTACTCCTTGTTGTCGGATTACGAGTTGTTGGGCGACTAGCGGGACCTGGTCTTGGATGGGATGATGGTTTTGTCATCTTCTGTACGGTATGTGAACGAACATCGATTGATGGCTGAATGTAACAATCACTGACAATCATGTAGCCGCTTGGTGTAGCAATGCTTTGTTGTCAAGGACTCTTTGCGCCTGCTGGAAACGGCTACTCCTTACCGAACAACCCAGAACTCGCCCTAAATGTCCCATTCATTCTCAAGTTGACATTCTGTATGCAAGTCATCTATGTCACTCTCCTCGCCGCCGTCAAAGCAAGCATGCTTTCCTTCTTCATCCGAGTCTTTCCTACCCCCTTCATGCAAAAGGCTTCCAAGGCTGCTCTCGGCTTTGTTGCCATGTGGATGATTGGCTTCCTCGGAGCATGTATTTTCCTTTGTTCGCCAGTTCAAAACCAATGGGAGGCCCCATTGCAATGCAAGGGACAATACATGCCCATGATTCAGTCTTTGATTGCCACCAACGCTGTCGGAGATTTGATCATCATGGCCCTTCCCATGCACAGTGTTTGGGGTTTGAAGACAAGACGTGCTGAGAAGATTGGTATCACCTCTTGTTTCGCTCTCGGTCTTGCGTAAGACACTCTCCCCACAATGTCCAATGTATCGTATGCTAACTGAACCAGATGTGTCGTGTGCGCCATCTTCCGACTCATCTACATCTCGACCGTCGATCTCAACGCCAACATCACAGGCACCATGCCCACCACCGTCTTCCTCTTTATCCTCGAGCCCAATCTGGCCATCCTCTGTGTCAGCATTCCCATGCTGCGACCTTTCTACGCCAAGTACAAGAAGCGAATGGGCGGATCCCGACTCGACGAATACTCCAACTCGAGGAGCACCGGATTCCGAGACATGAGCCGAACGGGTGCCAGCAGCGCTGCTGCCCCCGAAGCCGTTCGCGACCCCAACCTATCGACCTGGGAGATGGATGACTACCGCCCGCATGACAAGATCCAGCACGGATACAGTGTTGCGGGATTCCCCGATGAGTCAGGATCAGAGAAGAACCTGACTGTTGGTTCGTCTGAGGCTCCCAAAGGCGAGATCAGCATCGAGACCAAGTGGACGGTTACGCATTCTACTCGCAAACAGAGCACGAGTTAATCGTGTCGGAGTATAACGATAGCATATAGCATTTTGGCCAACTTAGTCGAGGCATCACCTCAAAACATCTTAAAATAATATCTTCTTCTAGTCAATACTACAAAATTTATTCATTGGATACAGAATCAGCGCTGACAATAATGTACACGAGATAGACATCACCAGCTTGAACAACTCAATGATATCTAACACATCCGATGCACACCACACATTGAGTATACACTAGAGACTCATTAACGCCATCTATTTCGGGCCGCACTACAGAGCATCAATGGTGGAAATTCGAGTCATACCCGAGTATCGTTGGCTTAGCCCGTGTGTCAGAAGAACGCCATTTCTGCATCCCTGAAGACTCGTTGTCTAAGACATCATTAGAGCGAAAGACCCTCCTGTCATCATTTGCTTCTTGTTCCCCGTCGGCTGTCTAGTACGAGTCTACGACGCTCCCGCGTGGCGTGTTGTATCCGCTCGGCTGCTCAAGCGAGCAGACAATGCGACTCAGAAGTCTCAGCTGAGTCAAGGCTCGAATGATAAGTTTGACGACCCAAGAGGTGGCACTCAAAGTGGGCAAAACGAAAGAATAATGGGTAATCACACATCAGCCTATTCTCTCTTGAAGCACGTATGGATATAATAGTGTAATTCTCAATTTCAGAAACTCCATCACACAATAGTAATAAATTCCATCTTTATCCTCGTATAAATTAGCTTCACCAAGATCCAACCTCTTGGCTTGATCTTACTTTCATTTCTTGCCCTGTGGCCCGAGAAGTTTCCCCCCCTAAACAATATCTATCCGCCGCCAAGGAGTAGTATCTCGGTAAAATGTCTGTAGTCTCTAGCTTCTTTTGATCCATGTACTGGTAGTGGGCGGCCAAAGCGTTGCCCTGAATTACAACGGCTGGGTAATATGTTAGTCATCATATAACCCAACCAGACGGGTTTGCTCAGGGGTCACTTACGACGTCGGAGCTTGCTGGGCAGCTCAAGCACAATCATGTCTTCGTCACCTTTATCATTTGGCCAGTTCTCGGGCTTTGTATCGAGGATGTCGTCGCTGTAGATGCACATGAAATTGATGCGGATGCGGTCATCGAACATGACCCAAGGCTTGTCGAACTTGTACAGATCCAGTTGGTTCTTCTCGATGTTCTCAAACAGGGACATGTGCATCTGTGAAGCGATGGCCCAGTTCTTATAACTGTCACCCCAAATGTCATACTTCAGTTCAGCAGCTGGTGTCTGATATAAAATACCATCGTCTGGCACTCTGAGCCATCTGTGATGCTCCCAACTTGGGGGCTCCTTGTCGAGATCCCACTTGTAATTCTTTGGCCCTTCCCAAGAAGGATGTTGTGATGGCTTCCAATAGTCTCCCTCGTTTGTGATATTGATACCCAGTGGCTCGAAGCGTTCCGGGAAGTATGGGTGTATGGCACCCATTCGCATGTGGAAGAAGCCTAAAGGAGGATTATTGATGATGTTGCCCGAAATGACAAAGTCATTCGGATTTTGGATCTTGCGTGTGACTAGGTTGGGGATAGCGTCGTCGTCAATCCAGACCTGAGAGAAAGATGGTTAGCATTTAGCCATGAGAGACATCTGACTTTGCGACGTACAACATCGTCATCAATTTTGACGTAGTACTTTCCACGGTCTAGCAGCTTCCAGATATGCTTATACGTATATGTCGACACCATCTCGTCAGGGTGAATCTTCTTGTATCGCGAGTTGGAAGCCATGATTTCTTCAAGGTATCGCAAGTCGTCGTTCTTGTCGGTGTTGACGACCCAAAGCACCTCGTCCAACCACCCTCCGTTGTCAACCATGTTACGCTCGATATAGCACTTCATGGTCTCAACTCGGCTCCGTCGGCCGTAGAAGACTAAGCCGCTGACTGTGACATTATCGGGCTTGGTAGGTGATGTTTGTTTCAACGATGAATTTACTGGTTCTTGAACGTAATTGAATGCTGGTAGGTGGTAAGTATAGGAAATGAAACTGATTATGTAGAGCAAGAAACAGAGTGGTATAATAACGCGAATTTGTTTCTTGCCCTCTTGAAGTCGTCCGAATAGTGACATCGTAAACGACGAAGACCGAGAATGAAGTGGAATCGGAGGACAGCTTTGGTGTTTTCTTGTTCTTAATACCTGATGAAAGAAGGTCAGTATACTGAAATTGCCATGTTTCATAGTAAGCTAGTCTCAAGCTGTGCAACACACTCGACTGAAGTTTGTCAACCGTGCATACTCACATTTGTCTCGACCAACAGCGCAATCAATTAAACTCGACAAGACAAAAGGCCTCCTGGTGTAACAACGTCGGGGTCTGGCTTTATATTTCTCTGTTCGAGAAGCTGAAGTCTGGATTGGTATTCGGCTCAAGTCTAGACGTCCACACGTTGGCTAGCAATAATGGAGGCTTGGGCATTTCCATTCGCCATGCCTAGAACTCGACGCCTCTGGTTAAAGCTTCTCGTTACATCCGCATTGACGAGGCACTAACGCATATTCGATTTGAAAGGTTCTAGACAGGTGAAACTCGAGTTGCCACTTTTGCGACGTCTGCTTCCTATTTTAACCCCATCACGAAGGAATAGAGTCAAGATTACTGATGCTACCATCTGTAAGCCCAGACAACGATACATCGACGACTTATCATGAAACTCAAAACGTCATGCAACTCAACCCTTGGCCACATTTTGGATGGGATTTCGAGATCCCGCTTAAAGCCAACCTGAAAGCTTTGGAATGCAATGAAAGGCTATTACGCCTCGTCATAGTAGTAGATAACGCTAAGCAACACTCTGGTCTCACAGACCGACGCCACTCGCTTGAATAAAGTGAAAGGCACGCCACGTTTTCCCCGGACCTGGAAATCCACGCTTGTACGGGCGAGTTTGTCTGGCTGGATGCCAAGCCACTTTACAAAACAGGTCGATGAAGCTTGATCACCACCACGAGGTGTTGTGCTAAGATTTGACAGGTGGAGGGGTTGCCGAAAGACGCAAACGGGATTTCTGCGCGATGTTCCAAAAGTTGGTGAACCAACGATTTGGGGGACACAGTCGAACATCTCGGCTGCTCGGATCCCACATGAATGATGTTGTTGCCATTAATTATTGAAGAAATGACAGGAATGACTGCAAAATTGTTAATCGGGATAGATCCTAGGTATCACATCCTTTCCCCAATTCTCCCACTTGGTGTTTCTTACCGAGATTACACGAGTCTACCCTATGGTACATATATTTCATTTCATTTCCTCTTCTATATGGAAGTGGACGCCCTAGGAAGTGAACCAGTACAGACAAAAAGAAAGGCACTACAAAAAAATTTACTGATGACATATGTGTCTTGTTCAGATAAAAAGTTTAAGCCATCGACCTCGTCCAGGCAAAAAGTTGAACTCGGTCAAAGTTCAGGAATGTCAGTCGACGCAGGCCTGATTCGAACAGACGCCTCCGAAGAGAATAGATTTCTAGTCTATCGCATTAGACCACTCTGCCACTGCGCCTTATCGCTGATGAGTGGATAAAGAATGGTACACTCTGAAAAATTATATTGTCTGTGAATTGGAATAATGCCCTGAGAAATGTCGACCTGCTGATTTTTCCACTTTGGCTGCCTAACGTGAGGACTCCAATCGTTGATTGCTGACAATCACGGATTAAATACCACCAAGTCCCATTCCACAACTACTAGACTCGTAGTACAGACTTTGCCATCGGAACCTGATTTATTAATCGCTAGCCTACCTTTCCCCTCCCACCATAACACGTCAGCAAAGTCAACTTCAGATTATCATGCCGACTCAAGACGTGACAGAAGGGCTCTCCAGCCTGCGGCTATTCTCGTCTGACTCTGCCATAGCCTGGCATCGATTGGAAACTCAGGTCCAGAATGTTGAGCTTACAGGAAGACTCATCATTGTCGGCGATGTACACGGTCATCTTCCTGAGTTGGAGAACTTATTACAAAAAGTCTCCTACGAGAAAAAGAACGGCGACCAGCTCATTTTCGTCGGCGATTTGATCAATAAAGGCCCCGATAGCCCCGGAGTCGTGCAGCTAGCGATGGATTTCGATGCTCTGGCGATACGAGGGAACAACGAAGACCGAGTGCTTGCTGCATATAGCGCAATCAAGCGAGGCCAAGACTCGAAGCTCATTGGGAAATGGAAGCAATTAGCTCTAGATACTGAAGAGAGCCAGAAAGTCGAAAAGAGTGACAATGATCAGCCGTTCGCTGCTGCATCTAAAGACGAGCTCAGATCGATCTCCCGAGAAGACCTGAAGCCTTATATGGCTGAAAGTGACTTTACAACCGCTTCCAACCTTTCGGAAAAGCAGATCGCATGGTTAGCTTCTCAGCCGCTGATCCTGCGCATAAAACTACCAAGGGGAGCTGCAAAGTCGCCATGGAATGCTGGCACTCTCATCGTTGCGCACGGCGGCTTGGTCCCTCGTGTCCCCCTCGAAGAACAAGACCCATGGGCAGTCATGAACATGCGCAGCCTTGTCTATCCCGATGCCGGCGCTAGTGTCTCCGAAACTGTCAAAGCTGATATGATCAAGGGAGCCAAGAGCCGTGTGCGACGACATGCAGCTTTTCAAGAGATCTCAGACGAACAAGTCAAAGTCGAGCTGGCCAAGTATGCTGACATTGTCAAAAACGGAGAAGGCTTCAGCTCAGAGCAGAGGGACTGCCTGGTTGGACTCCCTTTGGAATGTCGCGAAGCCGATTGGTGGATCGATGCTTGGAACCGGTGGCAGAATTCCATCGAGGATCATGAGCAGCGAAGCATTGTTATTTATGGGCACGATGCTAGAGTTGGATTGCAGGTCGGCAGTGAGAATCCTGAAGTTGCAAGGTATACCTTTGGTCTCGATTCTGGCTGTGTTTATGGAAGGAATTTGACGGCCATGGTTGTTGACAAGAGTGCGAATGGTGACCTGTCACATGAGATAGTCCAAGTCGATGCAGTTAAGAAACCTGAGGGCAAGCCAGAGGTATCAACTTGATGGTCTGTTTAACATACGGATCGGGAGGAAAGCCAGGTTTATGCTGACGACCGGATTGTTTGCTTCTTGGTATCGATATCTGCTTCAATGATCACCTAGGTCGTGATATTAATTTCATCTTCTGGCCATTGGAACTCAATTGTTTTCTATCCAGATATATATAATTCTGGCCATAGAACAACGGTGCTGTCCTATGATGTATCTAGTGCCGTTTCAATTTTGCTTTGAAGGGAGGGATATGGGATGCTCCGATCTCGTTCCGATTTCACGCCCTACAGACAGCGGTGACTGTCTTGGATTTCCAAGCACTAGCTGCATTTATCGCTAAGCTTGACTGTGACTCCCCACGACAAGAACAGAGGTATCGTTACCGAGAAGACGAAAAGGCTAGAAATAGATGACGGAAAGATCATGGAAAGTGGTAATTGTTTATCCTCCCAACATTTAAGACGTTACGAGTGATATTGAGAAAGCGGAATTGACTGGCAATGGGATTCGTGCAACAACCAGCAGAAGACAGACCAGGCTACACTAGGCAATCTTGGTAGTCATGGTTGAATCGCGCCCTACAACAAAGACAAGAGTGTGTTGAGCAAAGCTAAAAAGTATGTTTATTAGAAAGCAAGGTCTTTCCTCGTAGTGATTTTGGCTATAAATTACGGTGCGTCCTTGACCACTCTTGTGTTCATTTGTTCTGATCAACCTGTCAGCATGCCTGCAAATGCCACTATCATCTCTGACGGCGCCGATATCACTCCAGACTATGCATTGATGAATAGTATCAGTGTCACTGAGAGGTGTAATTTCTATCGTCAATTAATGAGGGTTTTTACTCGTTGTACCGCTGGACGAAGTTTCGCATGATCATCACTTGTTGGCAAGATTCATTCTCACAAACTGAAAGGATGACATACATATACGAGTGTAGGCAGGCAATATGTCTTGCCAAAATATTGAAGTTGACAATTTCACCAAAATGATGGCTGACGGAATATGGACAATGGATTTTCTATAACGATAAAGTTTCCATCGGTAAACCCGTTAGTTCGCCTACCTACTTAGTGTCTCTTGTCGGGGGGATTCTAGACCGTCATGAGTGGGGGTTTTGTTAGTCTTACTCCGATTCCGGGAAGTCCGTCACATTCGGACTTGTGAGTCTTTGGAAGGCGTCTTACCCTAATTCCGATCAACTCAATAACAACTTGGAACCCTTTCATGAGCGCAATCAGTCATCTTCATCAGCCTCAACCACTGCTCTTGGAATCAATGGCGCACAATGTTACGAAACGGGACCCTTCGGATGACCTTGACGGAGATAGTAAGTCCAGGTCTGTCGTCAGCTCAAAGTTGGAAGCTTACTCATGCGTGATCAACAGTCTTGACCTTCTCGGAACTCGATTTCGCAAGACTGGGACTTTCGAACAGAGTATCGAATCAACAGTTCTCACCTGAATTGAACCATTCAGCTCAGAAATACCCATTTCCGACACAGAATAATGTCTTGGCTCCAGAACAGAACTTCTTCACAGACGACTTCCCTCTAGATCTAATACCAAATACACAAAACGATTTCTGGTATGATCCAACATTGAGTCTTGAATCATGGGAAACAACTCCACCGATACAGACAGATACGAGTCGAGATATCTCACCACTTACCACAACTCATGGGCGTGTTGGGACGCCTTCGCTGGCTAGCCCCTCATTTGATCAAGCCTTTACACCTCTTTCGCCACTAGAAAATCAGCACCACAGCCTCCCACGAAGAAGGAGTCAGTATCTCAGAAGTCAATTTCATGGAACCGCAAGTGAGCCTGTTTCGATTCCCCGGACAAGCCTCGGGCGCGACAGCACTCGCAATCCGATGCAGAGATGGCAAGATTCGCCACCTGAAGCCGAGCCAGCCTCATTATCCGCTATAGCCGATGCCCTCGAGAAAACACCATTGCGAAAACGCTCATCAGCTGGAAGTTTGGGCAGTCGTAGAGTTGCAAGTCGCGCAGGGTCTATCGCAAGCTTTGGCAGTGTAACGAGTTGCTCAACTGCTTCTGCTGGATCGCCACATTCTACTGCACGACGAGGAGGAGTCGCCAAGTCGAAGCGCGTGTCTACTAACAAGAGCAAGACGACCGAGAAGAGGCGATTTCCCTGCACTTTTTGCTGTGACAGTTTCAAGAGCAAGTATGACTGGGCACGTCATGAGAGATCACTTCATCTAGATCTACAAGGTTGGCGATGCACGCCTTTCGGAGGGACGGTTGTGTCTCCTGATACAGGACAAAGTCATTGCGCTTATTGCAACCAACTCGATCCTAGTGCAGACCATCTCGAAACCCACAACCACGCTGGCTGTCAGAACGAGGAAAAACCTCACGTTTTCCGCCGCAAAGACCACCTCGTTCAACATCTCCGACTAGTTCATCACGTCAAAACGCTACCCATCATCGATTCATGGAAAGTCGAAGGGCCGCCTATAAAGTCAAGATGTGGGATTTGCAATGTTCGAATGGAGACTTGGCAAGAACGGGTGGAACATCTAGCTAAACATTTCCGCAAGGGTGATACGATGGAAGATTGGAAGGGCGAGCACGACTTCGAGCCGCACGTCAAAGCAAGAGTGACTAATGCTCTGGCGCCTTATATCATTGCAGCGGAGGAACGAGCACCGGTGCCCTTTTCTGCTACGGACCCGAGCTCGAGGGATCATCTGCGTCAGATTGTGAAGAATGCTGGGAGTGAGGTCGAAGCAGCGAAGCCAGTTGACGGGGAGCTGTCAGTCTCCCAAGGGACTTCGCCGCTACAGGAACAGTCCACAGCCAAAGACATCAGCTCCCTATCTTTTCCAGAATTTCTGGTGCATCATTTAGGACGGTATGCACAACAGCAGATGAGTCTCGGTGTTGTGCCGACAGATGAGATGTTTCAGGCGGAGGCGAGGAGGCTTGTTTATAATACTATGGATCCATGGGACCAGACGTTGGCAGACAATAAGGACTGGCTTTCTTGTTTTCGGAAGTGTTATCTGGGTAGTTCTTCTAATGGTCGAAGATGTCTGGGATAATGGCCGGAGTAAAATTGGTAATAGCAAAATGTTGTGAGAATTATGTCGGCAGCTTCTGTATGAACATTTCATGGTGCTGTATACACCAAAGCGGATCAATGACCCAATATAGCGATAATGTTAAATTAATGCAAGATTTTCAGGAAATTCCGTCTGTTGAACTGCGTTACACATGTGAATCGAAAGGTGATATATGAATGGTCTGCATTTCACTTTGCACACTCGGATTTCCAGAAGTGGTAAACTCATTATCCGGCACAATGTCACGAGATTTCAAGCTCTTAGAAAATGGCAAGGTAAAAGGAACAGAGAGCAAAAATTCTTATCTACCAAGTTTGGTAGTTTTCAATTTCAATGATAGCTCTATGATAATCCATCTGCAAACGGAAGTTGAAGCATCGGACCCGAGAATCTTAACTCCGAGGGTTTCCAAGCCGAGAAGGCAACTCAAATTTTCCTAATAATAGCCCCAGTCCAACACACCTTATTTCCAAAGTGGCAACTCCGCCAGGCCCATCGATCGTCTCCATCGCGGACTTGAAAGAGGTAACCCGAAGCGAACGTTTCCACAATAAAATTGTGATCACACCGACTGAAGAAGAGATTGTGCAGGGTAGAAAGATAAGCTTAAATATATATTATGAGTAGTAGAAGGACTTTCTAGACATAACATGTTGTAACAAAATATCGATTGTAAACTCTGTGATGATGAAGATTCCTTTGTACGCAAATGCTGGTGTTGCGACATCTTGTGTTGCGTTCCTCTTTGGGTATGTGCGCCATCCTTATCATAGAGATATCTAAATGGGTTCTAATCGTCTATCGTTGATAAGAATGGACACTGGAAGTATTGGTCCCATTACTACAATGTCCTCTTTCAAAAACACCTTTGGTGATTTCTCTGCCACGATTCATGGCGTTATCGTCTCGACGATCCTTATCCCTGGAGCTTTGACTGCCCTATTCGCTGGTGCTTTGGCGCACCGTTTCGGACACGTGAGACTCATCTCCATAGGCTCTGTCATCTTTGGCATTGGTGCCGCTATCGAATGTGGTGCGCCCTACCTCGGTGTCTTCATCTTTGGGAGACTTATCAAGGGCATTGGCGAAGGCCTCTTTTTGAGCAACGTATATGTCCAAGTCTCAGAAATGTCACCATCTCGCGTGAGAGGTATCATGACTGCGTTACCGCAATTCCTTATCACTTCTGGTATTGTGACTGGTTACTTCACCTGCTATGGGACATCGCGATTGGGCGAATCTTCTGTCACTTGGCGTCTGCCGTTGGCCCTCGTTGCTTTTCTCGGAGTGCTCCTGTCCATGGTGGCTTTTATCGTGCCGCCTTCTCCAAGATGGCTTCTTTCGAAAGGACGGATGGACGAGGCGAGAGTCGTATGCAGACAACTCGGAATCGATGAAGTCGAAGAAAAGCAACTCCTCGCTCAAGATTATGACACACCTGCTGGTCTGGATGGCGAAACGACTCTTTGGCAAGATATTCAAAACACCTTCAAGGACTTTAGATGCGCGTTTTCAGCACCTTATCGAGGCCGAACAGCCTTTGCGTGCTTTCTAATGGGAATGCAGCAATTCAGTGGCATCGATGGAGTCTTGTACTACGCTCCAATCTTGTTTACACAGGCCGGTCTCAGCGGTGAAAAGGCTTCCTTCTTAGCATCTGGCATCTCGGCTGTTGTGATTCTCGCCGCTACACTTCCTGCAACTATATTCGCGGATAGATGGGGCAGACGCATACAGAGTATTCTTGGTGGTGTGTTGATCGTTGGTCTGATGGTGATTATAGGTTCGCTTTACGCATCTGGGCAAGTTCACCCTGATCATGGCCCTGGTCGATGGGTTGTTATTGTTTGCATCTATTTATTTGCCATCGCCTTTAGCTTCACGTGGGCTATCGGCTTTCGAACATGGGTTGTGGAAAGTATGCCAAGGCGGACAAGGAGTAGTGCTTCGAGTCTTGCGCAGAGCTCAAACTGGGTAAGAGGAATCCCCGATAATACTCGATTGCGATCCTTGTTGCTAACATCGTTCTTATCAGACTGCCAACTATATCGTGGCGTTAGTGACCCCGGTACTACTCGACAAGTCTTCATTTGGTGCATACTATCTGTTTGCAGGTTGTAGTTTAGCGACTACTGTCATGGTGATTCTGTTTATGGGCGAAACAAAGGGTCACAGCCTGGAAGAGATTGAGAAGAGACATGGGAATAAGGAAGAAAAGAGCTTTCCATTTAATCTGTAAAGGCATATAGAATAATAGTTATTAGTGAAAAATAAGTACCAGGTCATCAAATCTACACTTTTCTCTTGAGCACATTCGGGATGTTTTAACAGTTTCGAGGAGCGACCATTTACTCACATGACTATACCGGCAGGTAACATGCTTCAGTACACTAGCAATTGACGGATTGTATACAAGATGTGATAGAAGGCGGCCAGGAATAGAGACACTATCAGACTTGCCGCTCGTGAGCTTGAGTACATATTCAGTTATAATCAAGCAATCTTTAACAAGCGGGTTTAGCTCAGTTGGGAGAGCGTCAGACTGAAGCCAAACTTCAATCGTCACCGATATCTGAAGGTCATGTGTTCGATCCACATAAACCGCATGTTCTTTTTTTGCTTCGTTTGACTACATATCTCACTCAATTAGCCATATTGCTTCTCGAATGCAATGTAGTAGCAGTTAAAGTATCTTCAGTTCACTCAGTGGTCCTGTTATGTACGGCTATAGTGGGCGAATGAGTAGATAATAAGCAAGGATTTGCTGCGCCTCAGAGCAAGCTTTGCTATAATGATTGGAGGAACAACCCAGAGTTGCAAGGATGATTGATTCTGTAGCACGTGGGAGCCGTTCATCAATCATCCTTTCATTGATCAGACAAAACAAATGACTAAAATAACTCAACATCAACTAGACTCTTGCTACGAAGGCAATTGACTCCCTGAGGACTGACTATACATCATTTTCTGCCCGTGGAATCGTTCAAGCTTTGGCATGAGACAACAATCTGGACCATGACGGCTCACCAGGAGATCGTCAGAACCATCACTGACAGCGAGTGGGGGATCAAAGTTCGTAACGAAAGTGGCACGCAGCCTGATACGGGCGCAGTTTTGAAGGAGACACTTTTCGAGACCCGGTATCTCTTTTCTCATCTGGATGACGACCAAGTTCCCACACGCCTCAAGCCAGTAACACTGATCCATGGGGCGTGTCCTGGTCAAGATGACTACTCTGGCGGAACGAACTGCACCCAAATCTGCACCAACCCAGACACTTTGTTTGCCTCATGGAAGACACTGTGGCAGTGTCTATCTCTTGCCACTTTGACAATTGGAAACGCAACATTCTCCGACGTTCTCAATCAACCGCGTAGCGAGTTTAGGGCGCTGTCACCAAGTGTTCAAATCAATGATGCACTTTGGGAGCTTAACATGCTGTATGAGAGTGATTTCGATGGCAGAACAGTGCTTGAGCTCACATATCAATGCGCCGCTGCGAGTTGTCTTGAAATGAGCATGGGCGAATGCTCAATCGGTCAACTTGATAGTGGATTCTTCCAGAGCGAGAAGCTGGAGTGAATCGAAATGTCAAAGGCTCTTGAGTCATTATGCTATGGTCTGGAAAGTGATATCAACGTTGACATTGTAGGCCTAGATGTAAGTCGAATTGCTACCATAGTTAGGTCAGTACTTACAGTGTCTAGGTCCTCATCACGTACATAACTCAAACCGCAATGATTGTGTTTGCATGGCTGTTCTTCCTGGTCCTTGCAGTCAGCGATCTCATTCAGAGATCACGGTCGATATTCAGCCGTGTTTTTCGTAAAAAGAATCTGGATTCTAATGTGTTAGCCCGTCAAGAATCAACCTTGATGTTTCTTGGGCGAACGAACCTGGCACATGCTACCAGCACGTTTCTTGCAGAGCTCCAAGAAGCACAGTGTTTCTTCGTTGCTGCGATAGAAATCGCTCTTATTAACGCAAACTCACGGCCAGCCGTCTTTACGGGCGCTGATAATTGGCAGAGCCTTCTATGGAATCGCGATAGTATCCGGTCCCTCGCTGGAATGGGGGTCTGGCCTATAACCCTGGGCCAGATATAACTTTGTCGAGCAAAACTTGATTCAATGTACTACCTCCTTCTCTCTACATTTGCGGTGGCACTTGCCGGTGTTGCAGCAGATACGGCGTCAAAGCCTGATCCTAATAGTATCTATAAGAAAATTGAGAAGTGGATGAAGCTAACAAGATAAAACAAAAAAAGCATGATGAATAGCATGGACCGAAGTTTGAAGAGAGCTGAAGAGGCGCAACAGGTGGCGTATGAAACGTTCTTTGTGGACGGCAAAGGACCGGAAGGCGGCGCCGAAACTATGGTCATGGATCAGATCAAGGGTCAAATGTCCAAGGATTTAAACGTCCCGTGGAATTAAATTGATGTTAAACAAATGAAGAAATGGGGTGAGAAGGGGTTTGCAAAGGTCAAGGCGGATGAGTGGTGGTCTAAACCAAATGATGTTGAGAGAGCTCGTTTCTTGAGGATCTCTTAGGAAGGAATTGTAGACTCTTCAATGGACATTCTTTACTTCAAGGCTCTTGATGGGATTTTTGAATACCTGTCTTAAATGATGGAATTGGCTGAACCGTTATCTGCCAGGCTCTCTGACTTTTGCCATTCCAGACTTGCGAGGACCACAAGCCCAAGTCGAGTTAGCGCTGACAGTATCATTCCCGGGTCCTGGGCCTCCCCTCAAAAGTACCCTGTAGAATAAGACGCCCCTTACATGACATTCTCCACTCAAAGGGCGTAAGCGTTTAACCTCGGTCATCTTTTGGCTCTCAGTCTCCAGTCACATAAATAGACCGCGATAGGTAGTTAGTTAGTTAGTTAATTCCGTGAAGAATACCTACCTACTGGCAACAGAAAACAAGCAAGCATCTTTTCAGCTGATTCGAACAGCCACTGTCTCAGAATGGCCACACAGACACAAACACTTCTTGTGGAGAACATGCCGGCAATGCCTTTGGCAGTGACTACCGAAGCCACCGCCCAGACGCCTTATTCGTCAGCAAGCGACAGGGTTTCGACGGCCTCGCGTCTACAGAAGATTGCTGTGACGTTCCAGCTCTCGGGGGTCAACTTTGCTTGTAGCGCTACCAATGGCTTGATCGTCGTTGGTCTCCCCCAGATGACGTCTGATCTCCATCTCCCCGCCGCCCTCGCGTTCTGGCCCTCTTCAGTACAGGGTCTGGCTACAGCTTCAACTTTACTCCTCGCAGGGGCTTTAGCCGACGTTGTTGGTGCGCGGTCGGTAGAGCTAGTGGGGTGCATTCTTAGCGGTGTCTTTATGCTTGCATGTGGCTTCACACAGCGTGGTGAAGAACTTGTCGCGCTACGAGCCTTGCAGGGCGTTGCCTTGGCGCTGCACTTGTCAAGTTCGGTTGCGTTGGTGACCAAGACCCTCTCCCGCGGGCGAGGACGTAATTTCGCTTTTGCTTGCCTTGGCTTGAGCCAACCTCTTGGCTTCTCCTTTGGTCTTGTGCTGGGTGGAGTGCTTGTTGAGACCATTGGTTGGCGATCAGGATGGTATCTCTACGGGAGTATTGTTCTAGCCTTGTCTGCTGTTGGGTTCTGGTCCTTACCGAAAGCCGAACCTCTTGGGACGCTGTCAGATGTTCTGGCTAGCGTGGCTGTCAAAGTTGACTGGCTTGGAACCTTACTTGCTTCGGCTTTCATGGCTCTTTTGTGTTATTTCCTGGCGTAAGCCTCCCTCTACCGTCCACTTTCACCATGCATCAAACTAACCCGGATTATAGTGTTATCAGTACTGATGTCTATCGTATTAGAGAGGCTGGCAGTATCATCATGCTGTCTCTCAGCTTGTTGACATTGCCTCTGTTTGTAGTGTGGATGCATTTCCAGGTTCAAAAGGGGAAGCCGGCCTTGATACCTAATTCATTCTGGCGCAACCACGCTTTTACCAGCATCTGTGTCACTATCGCCTTGTCAAATGCCGTCGTTAACTCGTTGGAGCTGTTCTCCAGTCTTTTGTAAGTCATGCCGGGAATGACAAGGAGTGTCAGTGTTGACACTTTACTAGCTTTCAAGAAATCCAGCACTTGTCTGCTCTAAATGCGGCGATCCGGATCTTACCGAGTGTTATAGTCGGTGTAGCATTGAACTTCACCACTGGTCTTGTCGTTCACAAGATCCCAGCCATTTGGCTTATTGTCATCACCTCTGCTTTGACTGCTGTCTCACCTCTCCTCATGGCCCTCACTGACCCGACATGGACATACTGGACAACCGCTTTCCTTGCCCAAGTGCTTATGCCAGTGTCGATCGATGTTCTGTTTACGGTTGGTCTGATTATAGTCACTGAGACATTCCCGGAGGATAAACAAGCCATAGCAGGTTCAGTCTTTAACGCTGCATCACAGTTCGGGAATGCAACGGGCCTAGCAACTATGCAAGTTGTGTCTACCCTAGTCACCAAGCAGAATTCAGGAATGAATGTCACTGAAGCATTACTGGAGGGATACAAAGCGAGCTTTTGGACAATGCTTGCATTTA
Source organism: Fusarium goolgardi (assembly GCA_014899075.1). NCBI lineage: Eukaryota > Fungi > Ascomycota > Sordariomycetes > Hypocreales > Nectriaceae > Fusarium > Fusarium goolgardi. The sequence continues at coordinate 39,098 of JAAVUI010000062.1, read as the reverse complement.
TGATTCTTTGTGCTTCAATTGGGGGCGTGGGTCTTCGCAAGGCTGGCAGAGTTGGGTTAAAGCGTGAGTAAACATCGTGCCCTTGTGATAAAGGAAGCCCTAGCTGCGTTAGAGCCGCAAGTGGACTTGGATGTACAACAGATGGCCCTCGCATAGGTGGTCCAGATTCGATCAGTAGATCAGATCATCAAAAGTCTATACACTGGCACAAAAGGCGATGTCATTCCTGGATTTCAGATCAAGTACGATTCATGTCAAGAATGGTCATACGAATTATATCCAGCTATATCCGAAATTACCCTTTTACTCCCTCTTGTAAAAAAAACTCATGTTGATACTCTGGACACGTTACATAACAGATCGGGATTCAAGAGATGAATGCCGGAATTTCCGATCGGAAGGACCAACGGCGGAATTGGTCAATCGAAAACCGGCTTGGACTACGCTTTCAGTGGTGGCTTGGGGCTACTGGTAGTGCCGGACTCTAAGGGTCCTGAAGAGAGTCTAGATACATCTATAGTGACATTCTGACGTGGAGTACCGGCGCTATATGGCATGTCATTTTGTGATGGGAGGACGTGCGTACGGGAGTGTTACCGAGGCAGGAAAGAGATTAGACGGGTAAAGCATGTTCCTATCCCTGAGGCTATAAACTCTTGGGCGAGGGATTGGCCATTAGCTAAAAGTAAAAGCTGACGTATGATGTGTAAGCAAGTGACTATCGTCAAAAAGCGTGACGAGATGCCGGTTCACGGCAGCTCGCTTAACCATGTCTCAGTCAAACATCCGTGTTGGTTCAAAGTACCGAATTCACATTCTTTGCCCTTGTTAACGATCGATGTGATTGCATGTCTTATCATGCTAGTTAGTACTTGATGATTCAGTTTGGCAAAGGCCGGTAGATAGTGCCCAACGGGAGTGTCTCCCGTGAAGTCTATCCCTGCAATGATCGCCAATCTACAGCGCATCTCAACAAAGCTCAGCTCCCGATCAAAGCGCACAAACACTTAGTTCAGCCGGATACGAAGAGAAGCCATCTCATCTCAACATCCCCACGGTTCATATCCCTGCCAGATGTTGATCAATTGCCAATTTGATATTACTATGTACATACGAGTCATGCCAACACGACCACGTTGCGCGGTGTTTCATCTAGTCATGTCAAAACATGCCTAGAGGAGGACACAAAACAAGTTACATGAAGATCCCGTCTACTATGGTGAAGGTGGATCTTCACGTAACTTGCTTTCTGTCCCCCTGAGGTATGCGTACGAATGAAGCTGCGAGACATTTTTTTCATCCACGACTGGTTGGAGGTTGGTCGCCACTAGTTAACTGTTGGTCCAGACCAGCTGAAATAACGGGCGTTAAGCAAAATCCACTACCGAAGAGGGCGGAATGTGCCGTCGCCCGGCTCTTGGAGACAAGATTACATCACTTACGGTGCTTTTATTACCGCTCTCAAACATAAACTTAGTTGCTTCCCTTGTCTCGGTCTTTTCCCCCCTTCGTCTTGTTTTTCCTTGCTTTAACGGGCTATGGTTAGCGTTAAAGCTTGTTTCATACTGCTACGAGCAATAGTTATTACCACGTAGTTACCCGTTCACAAACAGAACCTGGTCCGACTTCCCCAGTCTTCTTTTGCCTTTTCTGCCAACCCCAATCCTTGCTGCTTTTTTAAACACCGTCCGTCCTGGGGTGACCCCAACTCGACAATCCTTCTGCCGCAATTTCTCTAGTTAATCCCTGGAGCAGATCACCATGTACAGTGAAACCTCGCCATCCACCGTCGAAGCTCGGCGGCTCAAGAAGCGAGAGCTCGATCGCAAAGCCCAGAGATTAGCTCGTGAGAGGACAAAAAGTAGAATTGCGCAGCTGGAGAGCATGGTAGACAACCTACGACACAGCGACTCAAATGCACAGGTGTCTACGTTAATTGACGAGTTGGAGAAAGTCACAAAGGAGAGGGACAATTTGTTACAGGTGCTAGACTCTTTAGGATCAACCATTCGTCGTCATGTTGGTGACTCCAACACCAGTGAGACATCAGCCGACATTAAACCAGAAGCTTCATCAAACACCACACCGAGAGCTGATGGACCATCACAACCGAGTAGCTCGACGGTTCCAATTGATGGAGCTTCAGAGACGAGTGGCTCTTCAATACTGGAATTCCCCATGGACGCGCCCCCAACAAATCCATTTGCCTACAACAGCTGGACGTATCCCGTCAGCAACGGTCCATACCCAACATCCATGGCCTTTAACAGTCCCATCCTCTCACCATCTGGTCACGGCTTCATGAGCGTCCAACCTCTCCTCCCAAGCGTTCCAACTCCTGCCCCCGAAGACGACGATGTTATATTCCCGAAAGCCGCAGTCTCGTGCCACTGCTCGAGCCCCACGAACTGCACGTCCAACTACCACGACGCGAAGCCCAACATTTGGCGTGCAATCAATGAAACGCTACAGAAGCCTACCAGGCTGTCTCCAGAGGAGATGGCCGTGGAGGAATATAATGCTGAGGATATACCGGTACGAGCTATCGTCGAAGGATGGGGCAGTCTGGAGAGGGCGGGGAAGATGACGCCGACGTGGCGGAAGTTGCGGGTGGCGGACGAGATGTGTTTTACGAATTGTGGCAATACCGAGCGTCTTGCTGCCTTAAGAGTATGCCATCTTCTCATCATGTACCATGGTGACCCAACTTTGGCTCGTCGGTCTACATTGCCTACGTGGTATCTGAATAGGTAATCCCGAGCTGGGCGAGAGTTTCAGAACAGTGACTGACAAATAACAGGCCATCACAAGCTCTGCCTCACACCTACGGTATTGACTTCTTCGTCTGGTACGTGTACTATTGACATTTCCTGATGCAATTACTAACTTACCTTCCACCAGGCCCGGTTTGCGAGAACGTCTCATCTTCTCTCAACATCAGTACTGCACCAACACATTCTGGGAGTTGCTTCAATCGAACTTTAAGATCATGTGGCCAGACACCTTCCAAGACACATTTTTCCAGAATCCGCAAACCAGAGAATATCACATATCACCAATGTTCGAAGATCGTATCAGAGACATCAACGCCTGGACGATGTCAGCGGACTTTTTTACGCGTTTTCCTGAACTTGTCGAGGACATCCCGGCCTTCATGGGAATCCCGGCTTCGATGTTAAGAGTAGAAACTGCAGTCGTGCATTCACGTCGAAGACAGAGGCGGGATGATGACGACGACAAGGCCCATAGAGGGCAAAGAGCAGCTATCTGTTAATAGCACTCACTGTATCAAGATAATAATAGAAATAATTGTTTTTCCAGAATTCATTAAGCCCATTTATAGAGCTGTATTGCTGAATATTCTTGTGGAATTATAGACAGTGGAGATCCATTCCCTATAAATCTTGATTCATATACTGTAAGTATCATAATGAAGAGCCGCCAAACTCATCTGATATGGTTGTCATTGGCTTCGAGTACAAAGTAGCGAAAGCAAAACAAACGTCTGCTCTAACTGTATTGGTATTGAGATGAATGGGCTCGTAGGTGATTAAGTGAATACAGTCATATTCGATATTACACAGCCAGCAGCAATGTTGTAACCTGACAACGTGAATACTTACACTCAAACAGACACTATCGGAAATGTGTGCCCGCTCCTTTCTGCGTTGGGGGTTTAGTTGATGCTGAAGAGGTTATATAGTAAAGACCTCTGGTTACTTTGCTGGACAATGAATACATGGTGATTTTATTACGTGTTCTATATGTTGTAGTCTTGATATTATCATAATTATATTTTGGTTGCCTTGGCCAGTCTTGTCCTATTTCGTTGCGTGAGGCTCAAAGTACGCGCCTAGTCTAAGGTTTGTCAGTAACAGTTCTTCTAGTCCATCAAGATCATCAGAGACTTACCCAATAATGATGTAGCACGCTAACATCAGGGCTCCTTTCAGCCCAATAGCTCTGATAGCAGTTCCAGCACGACTGAGAATCAACAGATTGATCAGCAGTCCAGATCCTACCAACGTCGTCGTCTCGAATACATTAAACGCCATCTCAAGATCACGGCCCAACATCCATGCTATCAACACTGTCAAGGGCGCTACGCAGAGTGCGATTTGAATCGCTGACCCTACAGCAACGGAAATGGCCAATTCGAGCTTATTCCGCATCGCCACGGTGACTACCGTCACATATTCCGCGATGTTTCCGACAATAGGTAAAATGATAAGACCGATTAGTGCTTCTGAAAGACCACCTTCGTGGGTAACGTCGTCGATTGTCTTGACGAGAAATTCGGCGTTCATCGACATGAGCGCCGACGAGACCACTAATACAGTGACAGCAGCTACCATGCTGCCTGTACTAGAAGTATGAGGACTATGATTTGGAACTTCGGGAAGCTCCGAGAGAACTCGTGAGTGCATGCTGCCAACCGAGAGGTCTCTCGCCTGGGATCCCTGGAATTCCGTCCGTGAGCCTGAGCATGAATGGGACCGAGAGTTCCCTCTTGATCGATGAGACAAGTTCGCCGATGTCGCCTCTCTCTTTCCTTGCTCCTCTTCGACTGTCTCACAGGCTACTCTGCTGTCAAGAGTTGTGCTTCTCGCACGCGTCGGAACATCCTGGTCGGCGAAGCGGATAAGTCGCGAATTTTGAGATGCTGAGTGCTGATTTCGTCGGTGGTGGTGAAGATCTGTATGGCCTACGTGAAGCGTTTGCAATGGAATCGATGGTACTTCGACGTGTTTAGGTCTCATCTCGTATGCGAAGTAGACGATGTAAATGACGAGGACTACCAATGATGAAGCGCGGCTCATACTCAACGCTGCCTCACTTGTCTTTCCCTTCATGTGGAAAGTGTAGTCAAATGCCGTCTATTCGAGTCAGCAAGATTTCAAAAGTAAACATGAGCTAAGATGTAAACACTCACGGGAATGAGAATGACAAAGACAGAGACGAAAAGAAGAGCGGCCAATAGCTCGGACTCTTCCATACTACTGTGAGCGTCAATGCCAGACATGCTGCTCGCAAAGAGAGCAGAACCCAAGATCAAGAGTAGATTTACAAGCACACTGCCTAGGATTGAGGCTTGAACAATGCGGATGTGGTTGTTCACCAAAGCAACCCTGTAAAAGTCAATTTTCATCTCACTCGACTCTCAATCTCACTTTCACTTACACCCTGTATACACGTTAGTTTGGCCCATGACAGTTTCATCATGAAAACTCACAAAATAATGAGCTCAACGAGATTGCCGAGTGTAATATTCAGAAGCGCACCGACGGTGTCGCCCGCATCAGCAGCGATACGCTCTGTTGCCTCAGTCAACATGACTGACAAGGGCACAATCGCAATGGCATTGGTCATGAAAATCAACAATGGGTTAATCTCAAAGACATGGGCTACAAGACCAATTGGGACAAAAACGAGCAACCAATTGAGTCTTGAAGCGACAATCGTAGATCGGATCTGGCCGAAAAAAGAAAGGCCCTCGTGGTTGATGCCAAAATCAAAGCCAGACCGCTCATTTGGTGGTGATTGCGTCTCCAAGTCATTCGTGCTCGAAATTCCCAGCTGCTGATAACGAACTCCGTCTCCTAAACGCGATGATGCACGAAGCGCTCGCTTCATTGTGTCTTTTCACGAGCTTGCTTGATCAGTTTTCTGATCTTGTGTCTAATACAATATCGGGGCTGTCTTTTTTTTTGTAGTTGCGCACCTCTTATGCTGAAATCAAGGCCATGGTGACCTGCGGGACCGCTCCCACTTAACGGGTCAGAAGGGTCATCTTCATCTTCGCTCGCACTTGACAGTGAGCAGTCATTGTATCTGGGTGTATCCGAGGCAAGGGAGGGACTCATTGAGAAGCGGAATTAATCAAGGTTGTTGAAATGTGAAAAGAAAGGACTGAAAGAGTTGCAAAAGGGGGCTGAGTTTATCGAGACAGACAGGGTGGGCAAATTTAAAAGGAGGCCTCAGCGTCAGTCTGTCAGTCAGTCAGTCAGTCAGTCAGGTAATAAGGTAAGAAAATAACTATAGGGAGGGGAGGGGAGGGGATGGTAAGAGGGTACAGCCGGTCGCTAAAAGAGTGAAGCTAATTAATCAAGCCAAGGTAGGCATTGTTGTCAATTTACCCCTGATTTCCCTAGGCTAGGTACTTAGGGCGACATGTAACAATCTCCATTTGCTTGAGGCTCCCTTGTCTATTGAAAACATTGGGTCCTCAGTGGATTGCGCGAGGCATTTAGCGCCGTTGGTTGTGATTGTCCTTTTTACGATTGAGACTGAATACTTCAACCAAGAACTGACTCTCTGCGCCATTTATGCCATTCGTCTGGGCTTTAGCCGTGAGAAAACAAGAAATGTCTCGTGCTTGCTCCTCCAAAGATTCCAGAAAACCTTCCAAAATGTTTCTAGCTGGGCCGAGAATGAAGTAAGTTGACCCCTGTTTTTATCGGGAGATGACAAGGCCCCGCAGAGACACCAAGGAATGTGGACTGGGAGGGTCCAGGATTGACGAGTCAAGGTAAATCGCAATCAAACGAGAGAAAGAGGAAGAGAAAAGAGAGAACCATCCATCCTGCTCTGCTAATAAAACTTGAGTTTGATTGGGGCATGAGACTGTGCTGGTCTCAACATGAAGCGACAACTGTAACAGCTCGTCTTTTGCATAGACCTGAGTAATATAGTCCCTGGAAACAAGCATTCTTGCCAAGAGAATTGATGACGCATCATCTTCACCGCTTGCTCCTTGTGCTGCTGCTTGTTTCAAACCATCCTAGCAACGGCTTATCGTTATCTCATTCGACAGCGTTGAGTTGATCAAGACCCAATTGAGTACCTATAAGACATTCCATTCCAATTGAGGCTCAGTACTATGTTTTCGTTGAAGAATCACCGCGATTTCAAAGCACAACCTAAAATAATAAACAAGAGCTCGTTGTTATGGGAAATGATCAACGTTGATGAGCGATAGATCCAAGGTACGACATTAATGTATATAATAAGCTTCAAGCTTTCAGATCTTATGCAACCCTTCCTTCATCCCGAAAGTTACGATATTTCCGACCCACAATGCCTATTCCCACCCAGCATCAAGAACAGTCAGAATTTGATACCCCTTCTTCAAAACCTCAGTCTCAATAACAACAACCACAACAAAGGTACATTCTTCTGTTTCACTAGCATTATCGCTAACAGTGTGGTGGCATCCAGGGAACTCCCGAAAGCTCTCCCCGACGCCATACACCTTGGGCGGGTTTCCATTCATTCCGCTCAGAAGACGACCTTGGGTGACTGTTGCAACAACCGTAGCCCCAGAGTGAGTATGAGGGGGGGTCCAGCCGTTGGGCCCGTAGTGAACTTCCAGGCCAACAATGGACATGCCGGGAGCGTTCGTGATTTCGTGATCGTAAAGTAGCTTTACGGTCTCACGAGGTCGATTTCTGAGTTCTGTTGGTTTACTTCGATGAGTTATGGAAGGTTCATACCGTTTCTCTTCGTTGGAAGTCATTGTGTTGCTGGGAACAGGGTATTGAGTACAACGTTTGATGGTTGAAAACTTGATGATAATGAATGATCAAACACAGGTTGACATTGACTCTTTATACTCAAATGTTACAAAGGAAATAATTACGATCTGGAAACAGAGGATCACACAGCATTCTCATCATGTGGGCAAATGGTATGTCGTTCCGGGTTGACTGACCGGAAGCGGGAAACCGGGTATTCGGGTATCCGCAGAACTCAAAGAGCGACTCCCGGTATGAAAACAATATATCCGGGAGCCCGAAGGAGATAAAAGGCCTATACATGTGTGATTCTGTGACTTTTTGAAGCAGTTTACAACAACAACAACTTATACTTTTCTCTATTTGTTCAATGTCGTCCCCGTTCACCCAAGGCACTAATACGATGAGAGCCATTCAAATTCTTGGTGACGTATCGTCTTCAAAGATCACTGTCAACCCCTCCATGCCTAAGCCTATACCTATCAACTCCGATATCCTCGTCCATGTTTATGCAGCCGGTATAACGGGAGACGAGACTACGTGGCCGGAAGTCTATCAAACTCCAACTCGTATCCCAGGTCATGACATCTCTGGAACCATAGTCTCATTTGGTCCAGCTTACAAAGGCAATCTGAAGATTGGACAAGGCGTTTTTGCCTTGATAGCCGCAGATCGTGGTGAGGGCCAGGCTGAATATGTTGTCTGCACAGCTGAAGAGGTTGCACCGAAACCATCATCACTTTCTCATGCGGAAGCATCGGTACTCCCGATCCCTACACTCACAGCATGGGAAGCCTTTGAAAACTTCTTGGAAATCGGGACTCGTATGAGAGTTCTGGTCACTGGTGCTTCTGGAGCAGTTGGACGACAATTTGTGCAACTAGTCAAGCAGTTAACCCAAGCACATGTCATCGCATTGGCGTCAACTCGGAATCACAACGTCTTACAAGATCTCGGTGCAGACGAAGTCATAGACTATGCATCTCCTCGCTGGGAGAGTTCTTTCGCTCCAGTCAACCTTGTCTTTGACACGGTTGGTGGAGAGGTCCTATCCAAAACCTGGGAAACAATAGAAGAAGGTGGGACGATCATTACAGTCGGAGATCCTGCGCCTGCTTGGGCATTTGGGAACGATGAGGCACCCGAGTCTTTTAAATACCCAAGCGTCAAGTACAAGCACTTTATCGTTTCACCCAACGCGAAGCGGCTTACTGATGTGGCGAGTATGCTTGACAAGGGACTGTTGAAGCCATTGGATGTGAGAAGATTCCCATTCGATCAGGGTGTCGCTGCATGGGACTGCGCAAAGCAGCGAGGGCGGGACTACAAGGTTGCAATTGAGTTTCAGGCCAGTGGCATAGATTTATACATTTGAAGATATATTCCGTTACTATTAGAAAACGAATATGCTATTTTTCAACTCAGTTCTTCATCCATCCAGTCGTAATTGAATTCCGAACCCATATTCATCCATCCGCAAATATCTGTCAGAGACCCCAAAGACGCAAGTGCATCATCGTCCTGCGCCATCACATCTGTAGTCTGACTACTTGCTCTCCCGTCACTCCCCGTTAAGCTCGGAAGTTCGCTAGGTCCAGGTACCGTGCTCGTCTTCTCCAATGCAAGTACATGGCGAGCAATGGTCTGAATCTCTTGAACATTCTTTGCCGTTCGAGTCCATACTTCTCCCAGACTTTTTAGACATCCGATTGTAAGTCTGATCTGATCTCTCGCTATGGCCAGCTCCTTATCCCTCAGGATATACTTGCACGCCGATAGAAGTGAAAGTGTGCCTTCGCTAACCATGCACGTCGTGAAAGGGGTATGATGGAATGGGCGAACTGGAAGAGCCAAAAGCTGGATTTGTGCATCGATCGACTTGAGAATTCGCGTTGTGTGAACGTTGATCAGATCTGGCCTGGCCGTTTCTGCGGGTGCTTCCCTGGCGCAACTTGACACATTCTCAATGGGATTGAATCTTAGGTCTGATAACGGGCGGTGCAGACCGATAGTTGCGCTATCTTTGTTAGTTCATTTCTCTTCGCCAACTTAGCGGGAAGTTCTCACACATGAACAAGCAGATGTGCTTGAAACATCAGTTCATCGATACTGCCATCGTTCCTCATGACCTCTCGTTCCTTGGGTAAAAATAGGAGCCATGCATCGATGACGGAATCTGCGGCCCGTATCACTCGCTCTGAGTCTTGTCTTTTTACCGTTTTCGGAGTGACAGAAATTGCCAATGCTGCAGCACGTACGGCGCCGATGAGGTATGCGAATGATGAGAATGGTATGTCATTCTCTGCAAACTCACGAGACTCGAAGTCCTGAAGTGTGCGAGAATCTGGGATACGCTCGAGCATTATTAGCTGGGATGTCCAGTTCATGAAGGACACACTTACACCTGACTCATATTCGTCTTCCTCACACGGCAGAGGCACTGTTGCTTCAACATGGAATGCCTTAAAATTCATCGTCCCTAGCGTCCCAGCATAATATGCATCCACGATGTACAACATCCACCACGTACGTCTCCAAGACTCGATGAGAACGAGATTCCCAGGTCCACAAGCAGAGGCGAACTCTCTCTTGTGCATTCCTATTTCCAGAGCCACATTGATTGCAGTGTCTACTTGTTCTCTGGATTCAGTAGTATGACTACTCCAAAATAGAGCAATCGAGTATAAAAGTCGACATTGGACTTGGACCGGATCAGAGGAAGAGAGCTGGGAGATGCGAGACTCGGTCTCGCTCTGAAGAGAGCTGTACCACTCGTGATTATCGTAGAGGTTTCCAATAAGACGCATAACAACTGTTATTGCAGTGAAGTCGAATGACGATGTCGAAGGTCCTTCGCAGAACCTGACTAATTGACGTAGGGGTAGAGCGAAGGGATGGAATGCATGGAAGTTCTTGTAGTAAGAGAGTATCAAGGGGTCCTTTTCCAACCCGTCCTGCTCTGGATGAGTGCCCGATTCGTTGTACACTCTTTCTGGGATTATATCTTCGTCTTGTAACTCGATATCCGTACAATGCATAAGCTCGACATCGAGTTCTGCCATAGTCGTATCGGCCAAAGCCTGAGTTGTTCCACTATCCGGTTGATAAATTTTCTTCTTAGAGAGACGTCTTCTTCTCTCAGAGATAGCGGCGCGATGGGGTCCTCCTCTACGCGATGTCGGATATTGGCATTGCTTCTGGAAAGTCGTACATCTTGTACAGTGGGGCTGCTTAGCATCGCATTTGACGTGCTTTGATCGGCATTCAAGGCACGCTAGAGAAGAACGTGTCTGTATTCGGATTGGTGCTAATGTCTGTTCGTCGTCATCCATGGTGAAGGATTGATACGGTATGGTGTAAAAGGTTCTTGGTCTTGGGTGAATTGGTTCAGGTAGTGAGAACCGGGGAATCTGGGTATCCGTGTAACCGAGACTTTCGGACACTCGAGCCACTAAAAGCAGGTGTCAGCTCCTGAGGTTCGGATATAGTACGGACATTAATTTAAGATTGGAGCTGTCTTCCATGGAATGTTTCACCGTAATCATCACAATTACATTGCGGGACAGTTTTAAGAAGCTTCAGAGTCTCAATTAGCAAAGCAGGTAGCTTCCCCCACTTGTTCAACATGTGCTGGACTGTCTCATCAAGGAACCCAGTGAGTGCTAATTCAACATAGACATATCTGAAAGTGTCGTTGGATTCACCCCAGATCGCCTGAAATACCATGTCATAAAAATCACCCATGCGGAGACCGTTGGGGAAAGAAAGTAATAACCAGTCGTCGGCCCTCATGTCTGGCCTTGCTGAGGTCACCTTGTTCACGTAGCCCCCTGACGTTGTTGGGGGTTGCGCAATCAGCATTTGTCGCCAAGATGCACCGCGACGTGTAAAGGCTTTGTGAATCTTTTGGCCACCTTTCATGTTGGCGATGCTCATCCCAGATGCCGTCAAGACATCCTCAGTCAATCTGCCGTCCTTTCAGTGTAGGGACTTCCTGCCCTTGAGTATTGGTTCGAAGAGTTTGAATAACAGAGGATTGAGGACGCGAGGTTTCTCTAGGTTGATGGAAGGGCGAGGCTTGAGATAGAGGTTCTGCTGCAACAGAGGCGATGTCGAAATCATATCATGCCAGTGCTTAGACACGAGCTGAACGTGTAGCAGTGTTGACATGTCCATGAATGTACATATATGATGTAGCAGCTCATAGCATCCCAGCACCTGGCGGGTGGCAGCTCTGGAATCTGGTGTTTGAGAAGTTGGTCGACTTTTGACGCGTCTTCTTCCCATGTTTACTTGTTAAATCGATATCGAATTCTAGAATATTTTTATGCGTGCCCAAAGGTAGCTGACCTAACACCAAATGAGCTCGTATATCTAAGCCAGTGGGCAGGACGATACGCCTCGTATTCACTCAACGTATGACTCACGCCGTAATCATTGCTTTGCCTACTGCCACCAAGCTCGATATGGAGATGACACTTGATGGGTGTGATTTAGCCGAGCTGTGCCTCTTCTGGAACCAACATCTGATCGCACTCATCTGATCAATTACTCGTCCACTGTACAATGCCTTTTTACGAGATCAGAAACAATGAGTCAACTTAAAATTATGTCGAACCAATAGCTCTACATATCCACTCCATTCAAGGACAGTCTGAAAAGCATGGAATTCTTGATCTCATCCTCTCGAGCCATAAGTTCTTGCACATCCCAATTCGCCCAAACAAACTTTCCCTTTAGAAATTCTGCTTCCTTTGAAGCAAGCCAGACCACGAAATGAGCAGGTAATTCAACTAGTAAGTAGTTAGCCTCCGATGGATTGACGCTATGGGAATCTTACCTGTGTCGAACCCCAGCGTTATGTCGGGGTTTATGCCTGTTGCTATAATACCCGGCTGGAAGCTAACAACATGAAGCCAAGGATTCTCAAAAGCCACATAGTCAAACATCTTGATCGCTGCTGCTTTTGCAGCTGCGTAGGCAAAGTCGCCCGTGACTGTCTCGTTCGGCTGCCAATGACCTATCCCGGAGCTTGTGTTGAAGAGTTTGGCTCCTGGTGCTGCCAGTGGAAGAAACGCTTGTATCGAATTAAAAGCACCCATGGTATTGATCGTGAGGCTCCGAAGAAGTTCTTCTTCGGGATATCCCATTACAGGGCCATAGACGGGAAGTATTCCAGCATTGGCAGCAAAAATGTCAATCTTGCCAGACTTATCGACGATGTTCTTCAAAGCTTGGTTGATCGACTCTAGCTGTATAGTGTCTGCAATCTCAAACAAGACAAAAGTCGACGGGTTAGCAGCACGGATTGCCTTTTCTGCTGTTTCCAGGCGTTCGCGATTTCTTCCAATAATTGTAACAGACTTGGCATTGGCTTGAGCAAAGGCAACACCAATGGCTTGGCCAATTCCATGACCACCGCCTGTGATGACAACGTTCTTCCCATAGGCTGATAGCTCGGGTCTTGTAGGGGAGATGAAAGAATACGGTTTGTTGTGCCATTTTTTGGTAAAGGAGACAAGATTTGGCAGAGGAAGAGAAGCCATTATGAGAATAGACTGAAAAATTGTCAGTTGGTCAAGGAGAGCTTCAATGCGATTGATGGTGAATAGAGGATATAGAACGAGACAATACTCTTGTTATATAAATACAGCGCGTGTCTACTTTTACTTGTCTTTGTAAGCCTTGTCCATTATATTTCTTCCGCGGAGGTTTGGCTGGAATGGGTCCATTCGACAGTCGGTTTATTGCGACTGATATCCAGCCTTGGTGTTATTCAGCAGTCTTCCGCGGAAAGTCTTTTAACAATACTGACTTGGCAGCTATACATGATTTTCGAAGCCTGATACTGACTGCGTTCTTAAAAATACGAATAGATTCCAGTTGCCGATATATTGCCATGAGCGGTATGCTATGACGTTGAACAGGGCGCCAGACCACTGACAGTTCATCTCATCATGGCTCGTCAATCCGCATACTGCCATTACTACCATCTCTGATACCCATCCGTAACGGCTGACCTGATGGGCTCAAGTGTACTCACCGGTATTTGAACAAGGGCAATGCTAGAAGGAACTGTCGTGTGGTTTGGAAATTCACATATGACTCTGTGGAGGCTAGTCGGTCGGGAAAGCCCATGACGTGAGTGAGCCAAGGCAGCACGGGTTAACGAGACTTGAAGATGACACAAGACTTCGGTCGGATACATTAAGGACTGGCGGAATACACAATTTATGTGTTTAGATTTATTCAGGTTGTCATACAGTAGCCTGTCCAACTTGAAAGTTTCTACACCATTCAAGGCTATACGGATTCAGGTTCACACCATCATTTTCTGCAACTTAGTTGGACGACACTCTAGACCACTACTAAGTGTGTCACATAGGCTATAAGCTTATATGGTTAGTAGGTTAGATATGTTGGGTCCTTATTCTAGGGTCTTTTGGTTCCCCGCTTACCTGTTGTCGTCATTCTCTAAGTGAGGGTTGCTTGCTGGCTTAGTAGGAGATAGTCGACAACTCGATATAACTCTGACTTGCACGTTGCAAAATTGAATACGCCACGAGTCTCACCTGGCTACGTGTGGCTGTTCGCAATGAGGTCATCAGGCGTTCGTCAATCCGGGGCTACGATCCAGGGTAACCGTAATGGACATGTTGGCCGCGATAAGCCACTTAACTTCTGCGACAAACCTTCCCAAGACTTCAAATAATCCAGGTTAATAACTCTGCTAACACATTTAGCAATTTTGGCCCAAAACAGACACCTTGACCGGACTTTCATGCAGCTTATTGATCATGCCCTGGCATTGACGATTCGTCATCACAGCCTTTGAATCCGTGCATGCATAGCTCAAGCACAAGCTACTAAGCCTTTTGAGATTCAATGGGCAGTGCATGCAGGTGGACCCTGCTGGCCAAGCGCAAAGCTCCATGAAAAAAAATAGGCTGAAGAGAATCTGCATCAAGATGTCGATTCAGAAACATCCATCCAACTTGAGACAGCATGGGCTTCACTGTTAGACATGACGGCTGATCACCATTCAGTCTTGAACCAAAACCTACCCAATACCTTGGTTAAGAAAACACTCAAAACAAGTGGGCTGAAGAAATTGGACCTTGACCGTGCACGACGCGATGAAAAGCTTGAACAAAGTGCCAATGTCGATCACGAGACTTGTCAACCAAAAGTTTGGTCAATTCAGCACTAAAACTAACCACGATACGCCTCGGCTAACCCTACCCCCTCTTGTTTTTGTTGGTCCTTAGGTCCTCTGGCACAAGAAAAAAAAGTGTCGCGTGCCCATCCAAGGAACAAAGGTCTTGGCTTTGTTGTGGCGACTCTACGAGGCTTGCAGTCTTGTTTTTGCAGAGGTTGGTAATTCCAGATTAGGTAACGATAAATGAAGGATCGTCAAACACGACAAGGAAGAGTTGCCATGATCGCGTATCTCAATTAATCACGGCACTGGTTGTCCGTTCACCTCACCTTGGCTCATACAGCGTAGTCCAGACCGCGTTTTGAATGGAGTATGTAGAACAGAAGGTCAGTGATAATGAGGCTATCGAAAGGACACGAAAGTCAATATGATTGCACTTTCTCGTATTCTCGGAAACGACATTGGAATACGTAGACTAATCGATACACCAGCGGTTACTTGTGCCGGTCCTCTCACGATAATATCATACCGTCTTAGCCTCTCTGGAATGGCAATTGACCGAAAAAGGAGTAGGGTCCACCCGTCAATGCAGTGTGTGCAGATGAACTGCCGCCGTTGGAAAGGCGCTTATGTATCTGTACTTTCACCCTGGACCGACCGACTCGCTACGGAGCTCTTTTCTTTTTTTATGACAGAAAGGCGCTAGAAGGTGTCCCCCGCTGTTAACGTGACATGGAGCTTCCACCGAGTCAGCCCTGGGGGCAGGCAATACGGTATGGCCAGTTATATTGTAGGGAGGAGAGGGTTTGTGAGGAAAGGCATCCATCCATTTGTTGGTTGGCTGCAGCGGATAGCCAGGGACCAAGAGAAAAAAAGGTGAAACTGGATATCTCATTGATGCACTCTTTATTGGTTGTCATGTCCAGCCGATCCCGCAAGCCACGGGGAGTAATAGTCTAAGCGTCAAAGGATGGAGGAGGATTTTGTGACTCTGGTAGTCTGGTAGTCTGGTTCATCATGGGAATATAACGTGTATCTAGCAACTCGATCATGATCCCATCACGAGATTGAAACAAACCTTGCTGGAATTATCATCACTCAGCCCCAGCCGCAGATGTACTGTAATGGATGTGATGTAGCTCTGTACTGTCTGTAGTGGCGGTGCATGCAAGTGCACTAATGCCACCGTATGAATAACTCCAGCTGTGTCGTACGTACGTACGTAAGTACTATGTACCAGAATTGACCCATGTCAATTGGTAGCCCATTACCCCAAATGGGTTTATTTCCCCTCCCGGTAGGATTGTTATTGCGCTGCCCAAGTTTCATCGTTAATCCCACGGATCTGGATGCTTGCCCACCCAGGCAGTGTACTGTGTACAGTGGCGCACATAGTCTTCGGCGGTAAGAAGAAAGAATCAGAGATAGCGCAAATTATTTGTTAGATGCAGAAAGAAATAACTCTGTATTAAAGATTGCCGACCAGCCGAGAGGCGGGTAACAGCAGAAAAATAACATTGAATGGCTGGGAAACGAAGAGAATAAGACGCCATATTGCGAATTGAGCCGGTGTAAACTTTCCTCCAACTGCACAACACTGCCATGCACCCTCTTTTCGAATCTGACAGATTTCCATAGCTATCCTGCTATCTCCCCAGATAGGTAGCAGGTAGCATGCGTACCGTGTACGAACAGTGTTACTAGCCACGTTGCGCTGCTGTTGGCGGGCGGGCACGAAAAAGTCCCCACCAAAAGGATCCTTCCTGTCTCGTACCCTGCTAAAACGAAGCCCCTAATAATTTTGCATTATGGGCGGAGCTAATGAGTGAAAGCTACACGGGCCTTTTGACCCCCTGGACACACGCGACCCCTTTCTTATTTGGCCCTCGCAATTACCCCACATTCTTCTCTTCATTGGAAAGGGAGGTGCCCAAAC
The DNA here is from genome assembly GCA_014899075.1 of Fusarium goolgardi. Lineage (NCBI taxonomy): Eukaryota > Fungi > Ascomycota > Sordariomycetes > Hypocreales > Nectriaceae > Fusarium > Fusarium goolgardi. The sequence continues at coordinate 22,489 of JAAVUI010000062.1, read as the reverse complement.
CAAGAGTCCAGCCCAGTCGAGACCTCCTACAGTAATACGGAGTACGGGAATCCATCAGATTTCATCGTCAGACCAGACCATCAGCGACCTGACCCAGTAGTTAGTTACCCGTTAGCAAGCCGCTGCAGTAGCACCCCCAAGGCTGTTCAGTTAGCAAGCAGCCATAGCAGGTAGCTAATCCTACAGTGGCCTTGTAACTTACCTTAATCGGATCCTCGATTTTCTATTTTCATTTCTTAATTTTCTCTCGTCGCCCCCCCTCCTCCTCCTCTTTCCTTTTCTTTCCTTCTAGTTTATACTGTTAATTCTTGTCGCGTCTACCCTCCTTTTGCTTCAACACCTCCAGCGAGAGCAAGCGAGCGAGCGAGCGAGCGGCCTGTTCTCTCCCCAAGGTTTTGCTTTGCTTCGCACACCGTCTGCCAATTTCTTCAACATCTTGGCTCGGAGCTGGGCGCCTCTCGTTTTCCATCGACCTCGGCGTCGATACAACCCGGCAAAATGTGTTTCCTCTTCTCGGTATCCTACGTTTTCGGTCTCTTCTTCGTCTCGATCCTTGGCAGCAAGCTACTACATCTCTGGACACATTTCTTCACCGTCCCGGCATCAGCTTTCTTCCTATACCTACCGACCTTCTTCCTATTCGATGTTTTAACGATATGCATTGGACGTATGCTTTTGGCCCAGTCCAAGACACCATGGGCTTGGATCACCAGCCTCATTGGTAGCATCGCCACGTACGTTTTTCTCCCGCTCCTTGGCTTGCGCAAACTGCGACACGCCCAGAGAGGTTTCTGCCGACCAATTAAAACACCAAGCTAACATTCTTTGACCTTTTCAGAATTATCTCCCTCGGCGGCTCAGCTTCACAGCTTGGTTTCTTCCTCAAGACCGGAGGAGAGCTTGATTGGCGCGATGCGACAGCCTACGCTACCAGTAAGGAGGGTCTCAAGGTGCTGTTCAGCGGCAGCGAGGCCGTCATTGCATGCGGAATTTGTCTGATCATTATCGCTATGCCTATTCATGGCTTTGTTTACCGTGCATTCGGTGCCTTCTTGGGCGCAATTGGCGACAATATTCTCTCAGGTTCGTGACGGTCCTATCCCGGTGACCAAACTCCATCCAGCTAATCTCTGCATCCCCCTTTAGTCTACAGTTACTTCCGAAGCTTTCGCATGCGCATCCCCGGTATCCAGCGTGGCAAGTACTCTGCCCTCAAGAACACCGACAACGATCTCGAATCGACCGATACATACTCGATGGACGAGGATTTCCGATCCAGCGCCGATGGCTCTTTCCGTCACGGCGGTAAGAGCGAACCAATGGCCTCCGCCAAGGGAAAGATTGCTCGCTTCTTCTCTCGCATCCCCTTCTTCTCGTGGCTGTGGAAGATCGCTCTCGCTCTTTTCCTCAGCTTGACACTCATTCTCCGACCTGCCAAGCCGTATGACTTCTTGTCTATCACACTGCCTGTGTCGATGCTCGACGTTTTCGCACCCGAACCCGATTTCTGTGGCGCCCAACGCGATCTTATCGTAAACGATTTCCCTTTCCCTGAGCTCATTAACAAGTCGACTTGGAAGCAACCCGAGGGCGATTACTTCAAAGGATGGGCTCCTCTGACCGACAAAAAAATGAGCCCTCTGGGTGAGGCGTACCGAAACCACGCCGTCGACTGGTTGCCCGAGGAGTCGACCACGTTGCCTCGTGGCTTCTTTCGATTTGACCCCAAGCGATTTGATGGCGGTTACCACGGTTCGCTCGCTGATCCCGGTGCTGTCGTCACCGACAACAAGTGTCCTCAGGTTACTCTGAAGGAGAAGGATCCCTACTACAACCCCGTTGCCGACCCCCTTAAGATCACCAACCTTGATAACGACATCCTTCCCACCTTGAAGCAGGCGCTCGGCAATGGCGACGTCAAGATCAAGCATGTTGTCTTCATCCTCATGGAGAGTCTGCGACAGGACTTCTGGCCTCTTCAGCAAGGTTCCCACACACACAGCCTCATCATGGATCTCAACCAGAGCGACGAGGAGAAGGAGGAGGCTAACGAGAAACTGTCTTGGATGATGCCTCACATTGAGAAGATCACCGGCCTGAAGCAGGGCTTCACCGACAAGAATGGCAAGCCCTACGCAGCTCCCAACTACACGTGGCACGACCAGGCCGAGGAGGGTTTCGGCGGTATTAACGTCGCTACCGCTTACACCGCCGCTACAATGTCCACCAAGAGCTACTGCGCAAACCACTGCGGTGCCTATCCCATGCCCGTCGAGAAGTTTGCCGAAGCCGATTCCGATAGCTACCAGCCTTGCGTTCCTCAGATTCTGAGCATGCTGAACAAGGTCAAGAAGAATGTCTCGGATTCTGACGCCGATTTCCGTGATTTGCAGTGGAAGACTGCTCTTTTCGAGGCCGAAATTGAAGAATACGATCGCCAGGAAAAGTTCGATGCCAAGTTGGGCTTTGAGCACATCATTACCAAGAAGCAGCTCGAGAATGACTGGCGCTTCAACAAGTCCGACGTTCTTTACCACAAGATCAACTACTTCGCCTACCCCGAGCCCATCCTTATGCCTCACCTCCAGGAGTTCATCTCCAACACCACCGCCAACAACCAGCGTATGTGGTTGACCCATTTCACCAGCACCACCCACCACGCCTGGGGCCTCCCTGAAGGTTATCCCACCTACGATTACGTGTCACACACTGGTATGAACAAGAAGCACAACAACTTTAACATGTACATGAACACTGTCCGCTACCACGATGGCTGGATGGCTAGTTTGATGAACCTCCTCGACGAACAGGGCATCTCCAACGAGACTCTCGTAGTCTTCGCTGGTGACCACGGCCACTCCTTCAAGGACGATGCTGGCAAGGAGGGCACCTACGAGAACCAGTTCATTTCCAACTACCGAGTTGGCCTGACCTTCCGACACCCCCACCTCCCCCGAGTCCAATACGATGCCAACACCACCACCATCTCTATCCTGCCAACCATCCTCGACCTCCTCATCAATAGCGGCTCCCTCAACGAGAACGATTCCCACATCGCTTCCGATCTTGTCCAAGACTACGAGGGCCAGTCCCTTATCCGACCCTATAAGAAGTCCGACGGCGACCGACGTGCTTGGGCTTTCTCCGTTGTCAACTCTGGTGCTGGTATGCTCAGTATCACATCTGCTGATGTTAACTGGCGTCTGGTCATTCCTCTCAACAAGGTCATTGAGTACCGGATCACCGATGCGGTCAATGATCCCATGGAATTGAAGCCTGTAGCAGCGTGGTCTCCAGAAGAACTCGTTACAGCAGCGCAAGCTGCGCTTGGCGACGAGGCAGCCCAGTGGGTTTCCGAAGCCATACCAATAGCGCAGTGGTGGGTTAAGGAACGGCAACGTCTCTGGCGATATCACGGCTTGTCATCATAAGACGTTCGACATTATTTTTTATCTCTTGCATCATCAGGCGTTTTTGGGGACTTTATTCGCTTAAATCTCACTTACTGTGTCGGTCTTTCGACACAAATGCATCTACTATATCATCACTACAAGCATGAACGACGAACACGCGCCCCCAACATCAATTTTGTCCCCGGATGGATGAAACTTGGGAGGTCTCGCTGTGGTTTACGATCACATCTTGAAAATACAGCGATAATAATATCTTGACATTTTCTCTCGACATTTCTTGAAAAAAGAGTGTGTCGAACTTGGGTTGGGTGGCGGCGGTCGAACGCAATGCGGAATAGAACGGAAGAAATCCGACCTTGTCTTTTTTTGATAACTCTTCATCATCGTTTCAACCAGACTTTTTATACCTTGGAGTTTTTAGGGGAAAGTAAGGGAATGGCTTGTCTCACGGTCGCTACGTCATGGTTTTGGGCATTCTCTCTCTTTTACTTACATTACTTCTTGTGCTTAGCGTCTAGAAGGGCGTTTTTCTCGCTTAGAAATAAATGAATACAACGCTTAATCATTCCAAGATCGTGCCGATGTGAATTTTCAAGAGTCGAATGGTGCTGAAGTAGTGTCATGAGTTAGGTAACGAGCTTTTTCGCAATCTAATATCTATTTGGGCAGGTTTCGCAGGTAACACTCACTGTCAGTCAAGCAGTTGCCAGGACCTTTGACTTTTACCACTCTGAAGCGCGTTGTTGGTTTGGCTGTCAGGAATACGTATCTGCCCGGAGGACAAAATAGTTCAATCCATCTTGATCTTGTGCTTTGATGTCTTGTGATTTGGAGTACTGACTAACCATCGATCTGAGACAAGAGGATGGAAGGGTAGGTCCAAACAAGCTTTGCACTGCCACAAGTTGCTGATCTCAAGAGTCTTGGCACAAGTGCGTGTTGCGTGATTGGATACCAGCTTCAGTTTGCTTATCTAGATGTAAGATGCATAATTATCTTATCTGGCTGCTGGTGTTGGCGTTGTAGCTTGTTGATGCAACGTTGAATATGTGAGATGCGATCATATGATCTTGGCAGGAAAGGAATTGTAAATCATCACCGAAAGATGATCTTGCATATTTAGTTACATCTAGCCCTTGTTAATGTCCCGTTACTATCAGGAAATAATGCTGTTCTGTTGTAAACCACCTTATGCCGAGGGTCGCGTGTCCATGATGCGAGGTGACTTTAGCTCACTGACGCAATTTACAAGGATCCTATTGAGTTTTGGCCTTTACATAATATTGTATCTAAGAAACGCGAACGTCTTTTAACTCTGAGTGCCAGCTGATCAGAAGATTCCCTAAGCTCTTCAACCGACGCCCAAATGTAGTAGACCCTCTTCTAGCGTATTTCGGTATCCTTCAAAGCCTTCTCATACACAAGGGGATCATACAGTCCTGCTATATCACACGCAAGGCAGTTCAAGCGCTACACGTTAGAATTCAGAATTGGATCCAGAAACTATCTTGCCCCTGGAAACTGACGTCTTTAGGAGTAAGATAGTCGGAGGTTGGTTCGGGATGAGCTATCTCCACTTGAGACCTACCCTCTTCCCCGTCCTTAACAAGCTCTATGTTTCTGGAGAACTATGTATGACGAAGTACTAAACATACCGCTATCTGCGAGCGTCAAGTAATGGGCTGGATTACGGTTTGTCACTTTGTCCATACAATCGCAAACATGGTGCAATGTGCTTTGCAACATCATATGCTCGCTATAAATTCAAGCTAGTATCCATTTATGACATCCATATCTATTATACCCTATTCGGACTATGACATCCACACCCTGCTTTGATCTAGCACGGTAAAACTACTATAACTGTCCCCTTGCCTATCTGCCCGATAGAGACCTGGCTGTATCACAAATTTCACGAGATTCCTTGACACTGGCGGGCTTCCCACAGCCAACATCATGGAGAATTGGTCATACTTGACATTAAAGTGTCCACTGACCGGCCACTTAATGAAATAGATGGCCGTTTGACCAGATAACAAGAGGTCCATGTCGATAGCTTTGTTGACCAAAGTTTGGAGATCGCGATGATAGTGGTTACGTCTTGGCATCTGTGAGCGGCACGGTGCAAGCATATCATCAATGTCCATAACCACATGCTCAACTTCTTGACCTCGTTGTTCAGGAGTTTGTAAGATCGAGACCATATTCGTTGTTAGGGTTCTCCACTGGTTTTTCAGGGGGGGCAAAATATTTGACAACGTTGTCAGCCTGTAGTCTGATGGCTGTCGTTTAGTAAGAAATTGGTCCATGTCAAGGGGAAATAATTCTGGGAAGTTGCTCACCGAGTCTACGTAAATCTCCCTTGTAGCGACCGGCCCAGCACATAGCCCCTTCAGAAGCGACACCCCCAAACGTGAACGTCTTGAGTGCTTGCCACACAGTAGCCTTTATTAATGCAAGACCTGATTCATGGCTTATCACGATATCTTGAGGTCTTTCAACGACTTCACGAAGATATTCTTGTCGCATTTTCGCCCACGACGCAACTAGTTACGCCTTTGCTATCGTTAGTTACTCGCTTTCCAAACACTTGCAGTCAAACTAGGTGCCAAGTCGTCCTTTCATAATCTTCCATCTCCCTAGGTCGCAAACGCCACATGCATCACCAATCCGTCCCATATGGGTAGTAGTGTCACCGCCTTGAACCTCAGTAGTTACCCTATCAATTTTGAGCTTTTTATCTCCAGCCACTTGGCCTCAGTACTGTAGTGAGAATCTGCAATCAAGAGCTCTGCTAAGATGAGCTACAATCTTACCCCACAGTAAGCGGGCTTCACTTCATTGTACTAATATTGGGGACACTTATGCTTGTTCCAGACCGCTAAACCACGTGTGGAATCAAAGGCGTAGCTCTTTGGTTATAAAATGACATCGAATCCCTGCCTTTTCAGATTTCCCAATTCTGAGTAAGCTGCAACTGCCCAGTATGGTACCCAACAATGCTTCTCTTCATGAGCAGCTTCGTGATCTCTATCGCGATTATCGCGAAACAAAAGACATTACTTCAAAAGCTATTTTCTTCTCCCCGCAGTGCCATCAAATATGTCGTACAAACCCATCTTATGCAGCAAAAGACAGTGAAACTATCATCAAATACCTGTTCGAAGCTGGCCCCGTCATTGAAGATATCTATCAAAAAGCGGGCTGGGTTCAAGAGCAAAACTGTGGCCCTCCAAGAAGTTTTTACTCGACACGACCGCTCAACAGCACCGAGATGAAAGATTTTGGGACCATCGATGAATTGGCACCTGCCGGCTTTGAATCGGTCGAGGAAGTGAGGGGAAAAGCCAAGAAAGAGAAATGGGAGGGACTGAGGGTCAACATGTGGACGGAAGTTGGAACCGACAGGGGGATTTTGGTCAAGGTTCATTATTGGTGGCGCATGGAACCTTTGGGGTCAGAAAATGGCACATGGAAGCAGATATTTCATGATATCCTGTACCTGGGACCGAAAGATGGCACAGAGAAGGATGCAGGCGGTGAGATAATTGAGGAAAAGTGATCACTCCAAGATAGTATTTCATTTTAATGGTATCATATTGTGACTTCAAAGTCTATCATCTTTTATCTCAAGTCCGAGACACCCAAAGTTTTCTTTCTATGGATTTAAATGATAACCTGGTGTGTAGCAGGCTTCTCAGCCTCATCGCCAAAGATGTTGACGTTCCATCGAGGCTTGTCTATAGCACATACATAATCAGCAATGCATATCTCAACAAATGAGTAAATCAACTTACTGGCGACGTAGGGAACGTTGTAGCGGCGCTGCTGCTTGCCAGCCTGCTCAACCTCCTTGATATCATCTTCGGAAAGGTCGATCTCCTGGAAGTTCTGAGCGATGCGCTTAGGAGTCACTGACTTGGGGATGACACTGTGACCGCCAACCTGGGCCCAGGCAAGGCTGTAAAGTAGAAATTAGCGTGACTGGGTTCTTTCAATACGAGAGGGTTGATTGGTGTGACATACAGGACTTGTGTGGGTGTGACCTCGGTGCCCTTCTCCTTGGTGAGACGCTCGGCAACGGCCTTGACCTCGGGGTAGGTGAAGAGGAGAGGAGCGTCGACCATGTTGTTTCCGAAGGCCTATAGGTATAGTTAGTATTAGCATACTTGAGTGTTGGTAGTGCAAACATACGGAGTAGGCGGTAACGTGAATGTTCTTCTCCTTGCAGTAAGCGATGAGCTCAGGCTGAATGAGGAGAGGGTGACGCTCGATCTGGTTGGCAGCGGGAGTGACACCAGTACCCTTGATGATGGCCTCAAGCTTTACAACATATTAGCTCAAAAACCATTTCACATGATATAGTATCACTTACGTGCTCCTTGGTGTGGTTGGAAACACCAACGGCGCGAGCCTTGGACTTGGGCAGTTCGGTCATGGCTGTGAAGAAAACCGTCAGCCAGTTACACATTGCATTCTCAGATGGACTCACCCTTCCATGTGTCAACGATAGAGATGCTGTCGTCGATCTCGACGTCGCCATCAGGCTCGTTTCCTCCAGTAAGAGGGAAGAGGTCCTGGCCGACGTGCTTCTGGCTGCCCTTGAAAGAGACGGGGAAGTGGATGAGGTAGAGCTGTACATGTCAGTTCGTACCATGGCGAATCTATGACGAGTACTTACGTCAAGGTACTCGAGGCCGAGCTCCTGGAGGCAGTCATCGAGAGCGGCTTCGACGACCTTGGGGTCGTGCTGGGAGTTCCAAAGCTTGGAGGTGATGAAGACATCCTCACGCTTCAGGCCGGGGATCTCGGAGAAGGACTTCTTGAGAGCCTCGCCGATCTCGGGCTGGTTTCCGTAGCTGAGAGATTTAGCAAGGGGAATGGTAGTAGAGTAAGGGAAACATACACCTTGGCAAGATCCTGGAAACAGATGTTAGCTAAATATGTCTAGGTATAGATGATGGTAGAACTCACCAAGTGGCGGTATCCAACCTTGAGGGCTTCGTAGACACCTTGGCCAACCTCACCAGGAGAGGCTTGCCATGTGCCGTAACCCAGAAGACTGGGTATCTTTGTTAGTTTGTTATCGTTGATTTAGTTGTCGAACGAACTTACGGGATCTTGGCACCGGTGTTGAGAGTAAAGGTCTTTCCTTGAGACATGTTGACTGTGGTTGATTCTGCTTTGTGATAGGAAAGAAGATGAGGAAAAAGATCAAATTATCGAGCCCATCATGGCTCATTGAGGAGACATTTATAGGCCCCCCAGAATTTCCAAGTGTACCCCGCTGTTGCAAGAGGGACCAGCCAAGATTGGCGCTAATTAAGAGGATACCAAGGAAACAAATAGAGGGGTTGATTAGAGACGAGGTTTACCCCAAGCGCTCCAATCTTTTTGCTTGATGGGCTGGGGAATCTATGAAGTTGCAGCGACGAGATTGGTGCGCAAGATTTGAGAGATATTGATGCTAAAAATTGGAGTTTCACGTGTAGTTATCTGACAAGTCGCAGTATGTCATCTCATCTCTGCTGACATGATGCGTTGCTTTTTAGATTAGCGACTACAACCAGATCTCTTGTCGACCCATGAACCTACAGATGCTTTCACATTACATTACCTACCTACCTAACTGTAGGCACGTACCCCAAGAATAAGAATGCACCCCCACGGCGCTGTCGGTACTCGAGGTATTTGTCAACAATAAGTTACGTCGTTCGGATATTTGCTTTTCTAACCCCAATCTTAACTTCTTGTTTGAATCTGCAACCAAATCAAAACTTTTCACCTCTTCAACAAACGATTTTCAAAGTCAAAAGCAAAAATGCCCTTACTACTTGCGATCTCTTGGAGCATCGCCGAGCTGTTTGTCATGGTCAGAAGAATTTCAGTGCTGCGAGCAGACATTTTCGCTATGTCATCGCACCATCACTCTATCGAACCCTCAGGACCAATGGTTCTGTCAAGAGAAAGAAGAAGAGATCCCTGAAGTATGCGGCATTCCAGGATATGTATCTGTACATTGCCACGCTCTTGCCGACGACGAAAGACCTCAGGATCTTAAATCTCCTGGCAAAAATGGTTTCATTTCGGCACAACAACAGCTAAAGAGCTCTCTTGTGTCGTTCAAAAGGCTTGACGATACACATTTACACCATTTGGGATTATCAGGGGTTACCGACTATTCTTCAAAGGTGTGACGAGTTATGTATTCCCCTTCGAGGGGAAGGAAGGATAAAAGAAGAAGAAGAAAAAAAATAAAACAATAAACCTGAGATTCTTTGAGATCGTGCGTCTTAAATATGGTGTTGTAGATGGGTGAGCGGTATATAGATAGCTTTAGTCACGTCGATGTTTCTAAAACTTCCTTCCCTCAGCTCTCGCACGAGAATAGTGGAAGCGGTAGAAACGTCCAATATTCCGCAATTCACAAGGAAAATGGAAACTATCCAAGCTTCACATCGTAGCCTGACCCACAGATACTATGGATCACCTAGGTAGAAAATGTGTCGCCAAGCGTCATCAGCAAATGTGCGATTTAGGGCCTAGAACTTCTTTCCACTGTGACTATCCTGAAAGAGCGGCTGGGGATTGTGCTTTAATATCTTGACGAGTCTGACCCCACTGCGAAGCCTTTAGCTAGGTTTTATCGACAGCCAGAGCTATGGGAACGAACTTGGAGCCTCAAGGAGTGAGGATTTTTCACCAGGAGTGGCCAATGTGACGTCCACGAGGAATATAGCGTTGACTACCTTTGACAGAACCCCAATAGCCGCTGCGATACTGCAATAGATACCGCACCTGTACCACAACGAAAAGGGTATCGATGTCATACAATTGACCATGCTGGCATAGAACTCGTGTGTGACTTGACCTGGTCCTCTTCTGTGTGTATGAGGAGCCGCCTGCACGGCTGCAACGGTAGCTGGAACCCATAGCAAGAGTTTTACAGCTTTGGATATAGCATAGTGAACCATTACTATACGACCCATCAACTTGGCTTCACTTGTATCCAGGTCACCACTGAAGTTATAGTTGCCCACAGACAATTGAAGACTTTCATCGATGGCGTCATCTATGATCTCTTCAACGAGACAGAATGACAGGATGGTGGCGATAAATTGCAGCCACTGAATCATTGTGATGGAGCGAAGGTATCTCGTCGAAGCACTCAGTGATGTAGGGGTGTCGGACAGAATTGCATGAAGCCATAGCAGTTGGACCGGCGTAGTGACTATCATCATGATGCACTTGCTGAGACACACCGGTAGATGTTTTGCAACAAAAGGCACGGCCAGCTTCCTTGAGAAAGACCATATAAACCATAACAAAATGCCCTTGGTCGGATAAACAACATCAAAGAGAGGAGGATTGGTCTTCTGCACCATTATACCACTCGTCTGCACATCCGAGGCAGACAGGTTAACAGAGCGGACATGACGCGCGGATGTAAATGTTGGGTAGAATGCGAGATATGGGTAAGGAGCCTAGGGATATGAGTCAGTTTGAGGCATTTCAAAGGTAGTGACTACTAACCATGAACAGAAGTGGCTCTAGTAGATGGCCCAGCACCTGATGAAACGTAGCCATTCGAGCGGTTCTTGATAGCTTTTCGGTGTTGACGTGTTGGCTATGCTGTCAGTGAAATTGAGATGAATTGTTTGGAAAAAAGTCGTTATTTAACATAAAGACATACCTCAAATAAGAAAGGAAATGATGGTACCGTATATTTCCACGAAATTGAACGATCTTAGCTACCGACTAATGTACGCCGCCAGATTCAGTTGTGATGATCCCTTCTGTATATGATCTAGATCTGATGACTGATATGGACGAGGCTACTCCTTACTGCTGATTTGTTGAGGCCTCTTGAGATTGTAAGCTAGAATGAGAATGGCAAGTGACTTTACCCATATCCCTCTTTGGCAGCGCGCCGTCGTCGTTCAATTTCGTAGAAACGTACGGTATTTGAGTCAGACCGCTGTCGGGCTAGTAGAGCGTAATTCGGAGGAATTCTTGAACCTTTTTCGACCAGCAGGCATGCTTGAGGCTGACGACGAACTCCATCGCTATTGGTCCTTCTATACGCGCATGTCGATCCATGGGCACGGAACTTTAACACACCAAACTGACAGCGGAACAACCCTGCAAGCCCAGAACAGCCTAGCCTTTCTGGCAATACTGGTGCCTAGGTGCTTGTTAGCCTGATTCCCGGTGTTCTTAACTTGGCTTTCTCGGCCCAGTCTTGTCGCACCACTACCACCACTACTACGCTCACAAATGGACCTTTCTATACGCGCGCAAAGACAAAGAACATTCGCCCCTAAAGCACGCACCGGATGTCTCACATGGCAAGAGTTACCCATTTAATCTGGAGGTTATGTGCTGATTGAAAGAATCAGTAAAAAACGGCACAAGAAATGCGGCGAGGAAAAGCCGACATGTCTACGATGCATGGCAGGTGGTTATGTCTGCGATGGCTACGAGGCTACGAAAGCAGCGCCCTCTGTAAAGTCACGTACTGGTCCTCTTCCACTGCTAGTAGCGAAACGCCCTTTGGTGGCCAACACTCCCAGAAGGCCCCTGATCCAAGGAAATGCAATGGAGTCCAATTACTATACTTACTTCTTCTCGAACATTATCGGCTACCTCGAGATCTCTCCTTCACTAAACAAGGACTTTTGGAGCAAGGTAATCCTGGCGCCCAGCCAAAGTAATGCCTGCATTAGACATGCAGTCTTAGCACTTGGAGCGACATATTACCAATACGCTGCTGGAATCGGACAACCCTCGACAGTATCTCTTGATCGCTTCATCTTATGGCACTACAATGAATCCATATCTAAGCTTGCATATAGCCATGGCACAACACAAGATATTCCTGCGATACTGACATGTTGCATCCTCTTCATCATTCTCGAAAGTCTCCGTGGCGATTTTGAAGAGGCAATCCGTCATCTCGAGTCCGGCATAAAGATTCTGTCCAACCATCCACCCAAGACTTACTTACCAAACGGCCAAGTTCAGGAACTTGCGACCCTATTCCACGCCATCAGCTCTCAGGTTGCTATCTTCTCCGAAGATCGCATTTTTCCGGACGTGTCGCATCTGTTGATGCCATCGAAAAGGAAGAAGAAAGGGATCCCGGGTCAGTTTCGCGATCTCGACGAGGCCGAAGATGTTATGAATAAGTTTGACGATGTGATTAATCAGATTAGCTGGGATATGGATCAAAACTGGGATGATGAAGAATCAGAGTGTGTTGTACGGTGGGTAAAGCTGCGCCAGGAGGTGCGAGACTGGAAAACTCAGTTTGACGTTCTCGCAAACAAACTTACACAAAACGGTAAAAAGCAAGTGCAAGTGGAGAGAATAGTCAACTTGAGAATCCAGCACAAATTATGGGAAGTCCTCCTCAACGGCGAATGCAACGAAGACGAAGCAGACATCGACCCGACAGAGTGCAACCTCCTCCTTGACCAAGTCGAACAACTCTGGTGCAATCCTGCAAATCCACGTTTCGGTCTCAAGATTGACCTCACTGCTGCGTTGTATCAGCTCTACGTTTATTGCACCGATGACCAAGTGCGGCATCGTATCATTACATTATTACGCTCCCAAAAAAGGAGGGAGATCATGTGGGATAGTAGCGACCTTGCGGACTTTCTGGAGAAAGACATGTGGCAGAGAGCCATTGGGCTTCAGACGAAGAGATGGCCTGATATTGGACCTTCAAAAGATCAAGGTGCTTTATTGGTTCTTAGACCGAGGGCACAGTGATGAGTGTGACATATGGGGGATTATTGAGTAAAAATGGCATAGAGGTGAAGAGGGATGAACTATGTTTGAGATAAATCCAAAAGTCAGTTAACACAAGATGATTCAATGACATCTTCCATCTAATCGGACTACTGAATGCCAACCATGCATGATCTGACCACCATACCCCGGGCAGTGTTGGCAAGGCGGTTAGCGCTAGACGCTTAACGCATAGTCAGTTAGGATCAGCCATACTTTACGCTGCAAGCTAAACGATTCGTCGATCTGTACGCACGGGTCATGACAATGCAGGGTAGAAGATGCATATAACTTATAAAGCAACTACATTCCATCTAAACTACTACGGTTCTCATTCTCATATTCCAACGCCATCTTCCCAACACTGAACTTCAAAACAATTTTAACATGCGGTTTGACCATCTTCTCGCCACCACTTTGGCTGCACTCTCCTCAGCTATGGACACTGTTCGACCCAAAGCCGTCGTGTATCGCGGTCCTGCGTCATCTCCAGGCTGTCCCGAAGCCATCGGTCACCTTCTAGAGTCGTCGCCCTACCATTTCAAAGTCATTTACGCTGGTCCGAAAGAGACAGTCGACGTCACCGACGAAACCCTTCAGGGCGCCACCATCTACTCTCACGGTGGCGGGCCCAATTGGGCAAAGGCGTACCAGCAGACGAAGAAGTACGAAAAGACAATCCAGAAATTTGTTGGTAGTGGGGGTCATTACCTGGGCTTTTGTCTCGGCGCGTACCTTGCTGGACCCAATGACGGATATGACTTACTGCCCAGAGGTGTGGAAACCGATCAGGAAATTGACAGACGAGGAGCACAGGTCAAGGATGAGGATGATACGGTCATCCAAGTCGATTGGGCCTTTGGTTCTGGAAAGACTGATAAGAAACGTTGGGTGTACTTCCAAGACGGCGTTGTCATCAAAGGCCTGGATGCCAAGACACCTGGACATGTTATTGGGAGGTACTCTTCTAACAGCGACGTGGCTGCGTCTGTTACACCATACGGTAAAGGCTGGGTTGGGCTTGTTGGGCCTCATCCTGAAGCTGACAAAACGTGGTGTAAGTAGTTGCCCAAATCTTCTTACTTCAATGTATCGTGCTAATCTTGCCGCAGATGAAGACGCTGAGATTGAGAATCCAGAAGGTGTCAGAAATGATATCGGGCATGATTTCATCCGGGCAACTATGAATGGCGGTTCTGGAAAGGCGAAAGGAACAAATGATGGATGCAGTCCGAGTTAAATTTTTGGATAACACATGAGGCACTTTCGCAACTTATGCAGATATGTTTATTGAGCCTCTCATTTATGCAAGTTTTAGTCGACGCACGCTTCCCTCTTGGCAGCGAATTCGAGTCCTCCTGATGCCTATGAAAGGTCTTTTGCGGTCGCTAGGACCAAGAATAGAACGATTTCCAGAAACCGCCATATAATTCAGGTTGCTTCATGAGCAGGTATAGCTTTCCCAGTCATCAATATCCCCGCCCTCGTTCAGCTTTGCAATCTGTGGCCATGTACAAAGCCTCCTAGTTCTGTTTTCTCCATTCTCCGGTCCCCAACTCTTGATACCCGCCACTGGTTCAATTTTCTTCTCAACCCAATCAACCATTGCAGAAGAGAAGCCGTATTGTGCTGGCACGTACGCATACTTTGCGTTCAAAGACCCGCAGTGTCCTCCCCCAGGTATCATGACAAGCTTGACAAAGTCGCTCTCCGCTATAGTCACTTCTTTTCCCAACGTATCGCGTGTTATAGCCTCGACGTGCTCCAGCGACCATTGTGGGGAGATATTGGGGTCTGCCCAGCCAGCATAGACGATCATCTTGCCACCTCTATTCCGGAACAAAGTCAGGTTCGTTTCGATAGCGTTAACAAGCGGACCAGCTTTCGTATCCAGGAACTCCACGTCTGATCCCCAGTTGAATTTATCAGCATTGTAAGACAGGTTTTTGTACACAAGGTTTTGCAGTATGGGCACAGTAAAGGCATCTGAAAGAGCGCCTTGAATTTGTGGTAGGCTCCAGCCTGCTTCGGAACCTAAAGCTAGACCAGGAAAAAGAGACGCGGCACGAGTGTTGGAGAACACTGGACCTTTGTACAATGCCTGGGCGGCTTTCAGTTGGTCTTGTGTCAGGCAAGTAGTGTTGCTTGTCCCAGAACCTTGACAGGCTATGGACGAAATGTTGAAATGGCAGTCGAGTGGATTCTGTATCACGTTGTCTTTGACACCGTCTAGAAGATCGCATTCCTCCATCACACTGGCCTGTATAAACTTCAGGGTTTGCGGTGATAGAGTTGTCGCGGTGGCCTGGATTATTTCAATGAGTGTTCAAACGACGGATACAGACTTGCTCTTGGGTAACTTACCTTCGTGTGTTGGGCATTCCACAAAAAGCTCAACATCATGTGGGTGAACCAGTTCGCAGGACATCCGGCTATAATCCCATCAAACAGTCCCGGCCTCAGTTCTGCGAGCGATAACCCTTGCGTTCCACCAGCAGAACAACCTCGAAAGTAGGATGCGTCTACTTCTTTCCCATAGAATGCCTCAATCAGCTGTTTCGAGGCCGGCGTGAACAGACTAATCGCATCGTGCATCCAGGCTTTGACCTGTGACTCATCATGTAAGAATGGCTGGTAAATACCCGGAGCGCCCATTCCCGGCATATCTCCAGCCATGTTATCTGAGGCTAAATGGCCCGCATCACCACCGGCTACAGCGAATCCGAGGCCATTGTTAAGTTCTGCCATCATGTCTGCGTGGCTGATTTCGCCGCCTTGGCCGCCATTGCCGACGGCCATGAAGCGTGATGAGTAGTGCTTTGCATCGGGGAGCCATAGTTCAAAGGCCAAGGAGTTGTTGTTGCCATACTGAACTGAAGCGCAAACTTGACAGAACGGGATTTTGTTGAGTGTCCCTGTGATGTCGAGTGCACCGATGGCATGGTAGGTGCTGTTGAGAATGGTTGCGTTATGCTCGACGAGGCGGGTCGACTGTGCCAGAGATGCGCATTTGTGTTTGCTGCAGTATACCACTGCAACTAGTTGGGCTGCAGTCAGAGTGACGAACTTGAAGCGTGACCATAAACCCATGATGAGTGCTGTGAGGGAATGGGATTGATGAGGTGCCTGTGGTCGCGCATGACAGGGCCTTAATGTAGTGTTTTGTTCTTTGGGACAGTGAATCACTTCTCAGATATTCCCACCACAGCTACAAAGAGGAAGACGAAGCATTTGTATTGAGACAAAGCACCCCTTTGACGGCCAATGCACTCGTTGGACGGGAATTATCTTGTCACCATCTGTACTTATCCATTCTTGATAGCGTCTTGATTATATTTTGCTCCCGTTTTGTAAGACAACACAGTTTCAGTAATTTGCTCAAAGTTAATCACCACTGCTAATCTATTGGATATGAGATCAATGTTTGCTTTCTTCGTGCGGCAGATTGACAGTCAATCCGAACTTTGCTAGGGTCGGATCGCCGACATGGCAAATGATTGGTTCCTGTCCATTGTTTCACCGTGTCATGTAAAACAACCCGGGATCTGTGTAACCTGATGTATCGGATTCTGAGCGACTTTGAGCATTTAAGTTCCGAACTAAATTCTCCTTCTTACTTTCCTATCAGAAATGAAAGGAACTGATGAAGACTTTTCAAATATCCGCCGACTCTCTCGATCATTAAAATGCAATACTTGAAATCCCAAATGGAGTGTTTCTTGCGAGCCAACAAAGAACGACGCCCAAGTTTGTTATTAGTAAAATATTACTCACCCAGCTTACCATGGAAAAGTGCTATAGAATAGCCTCTATGGACGCAGGCATTCAATAACGGATAATAAGACGTGTTCATGTATCAACCAGACGGCCTCCCACGTTCCCTTGGTCCCTCTTTTCAGTGTTTATCCCACTCGCAGCCGAAATGAAAGAACAAAAAGTCCCGTTGATCCATGTGACGATGGTGTTGCGATTGACCTTACGACATTGTGGGAAGTTCAGCCCAAGCCATGTTATGAAAAGGGCAACAAGTCAGCTCCCACGTTCGGGGATTTCAAGATTCATCAGAGAACGTATGAGCTATAATACAAAGCTCTGTCTCTTCCAAGGAACAGAGATTACGCGCATTATCCCACCGAAGAAAGGACTTCCTTTTTAAGCAGGAGAACAATCCACGTGACAGCCCAGACCGCTGATCAGACACAAGAAACTCAATTCATGCAAGCAATAATTCAGATACTCGACCAATGCTGTGTAGCAAGAGATATTCGGAATGTCGCCTTCCGTTCTTCACCAATGACGTCTCTCCAACAGATTGATAGAGTCGGAATATCCTCTTCCGAACCATTAAGCGAGGCCCCTGACATTCAAGAACCTAGGACGTCACGGAATGTGCGCCTCCGCCATTTCTAGATTAGCGAAAACAATACATCTTTGGGTCCGAAACAACAATCACAACATTTCAGGTTTGAGACAAGACGATTGCATCGAGAAAACAGTGGAATGGGTTCTGGTGATAAGGTCGAGATGAAATCTTGGTCAACTGATGCCTTGAAAATTACAATCTTCGGCTTGTTCTCCCGTCCTTCCAGATCGTCAAGAATCTCGGCGCAATCATAACAGCCAAGGACCGCCACGACGGCTTTTCTTTAGTCTCGCTCCGGCCCGCGCCTTACCTTTCGATCGGTTTGATATGTCTTGTTTACAAGCTCGATAAGCCTCCATCGTTCGATGTAAGCCAAGTCTAGACTGGCGAATGCTACAGTATGTCTTACAACGACATCAATATTGGATGACAGCCTGTGTTCTTGAGCACTCTCATCAATAGAATACAACCGTGAATGATTAGTGACGTTACCTTGTTTCCTCTCCCACGGGTCTCTCTTGTGGGCCATCAACTGCAGTGCAACGCTGTTCGGCCACGTTCTTGTAGATACATTCCTGGGCATGTGCCAAGAGAAACCTTAAACCAGACGGGCCCGACGGGCCAGACTAGCCGAATATGCGGTTCTGGACGTTTTACTGATACTCTGAAACAGCCTTCGGGGTGACCCGAGATAAGCGTCCAGAATCGACACGATCAGAAGGGAAGAGAATCGTGACAGCTTCCCAGTTTGGACACCTCGGATGCCCAAAGCGGTTGGTTGGGCCATATGCTGGATAGGCCCGCCGGCAGTCAAGCGGTAACGATAGCTTGTCAACCCGGGGTAACAGACTTTGTCAAGATCGCGATCACCGGGTGAAGTGTTAGTCTTCAATGGGTAGCCCTGTGAGACCCGGGAAAAGGGAGATGCCAGATTGATGTATAAAATAGTTAACATCCCTCGATCCTTCCGACGTCAGGTCCATTTACATCACCTTCGTTATATAACTCAGGGATAGCACTTGGCGTTTGAACCAATACTGTGTTATAAACGACTTCAAGAGACTCTCTCCAGCATGACACACCGTCGGCGGGTAATGGCTCTACTACACAGCTTCACCCTTTGGACACTGCTGGCTCTATATACCAGTTCAGTATCAGCCACAAGTCTTCCAGGTTACGGGTTAGACTTATACGATCCTCTCTGCGCTGAATCATGTCTTCGATCCTTCGCTCTTCTAAAGCTTCCATGTTCTATCGTCAGTCAGGGCGTACACAAACGAGCCACACATTCACCAGTCTTCACTCCACCGAATTGCAAAGCCAACAATGAGGCTTTCTTGACATCTGTAGCATCGTGCTTCAGCTCCGAGTGTTCTGAGGAGAAGATGTCCAAGCTTGAGGGCTTCTGGGAGGAGTCGGTCACAGGCACCAAACATGTCCCTGCCAAGTGGACTTACAACGAGGCTCTTGCTGAGGTTCAAGAGAAGCCGGCCACATATCAGCTCAAGCCCACAGACTTTTCTCTCAAGGAGACATCAATAGTTGAACCCATGACCTATCTCAGACAGTGGAATCAACTTGGAGGATACAGGAACGAGATGATTATCGAATCAAGATACAGGTACGCTTTACTTACTAGCCTTACACGTTGACATTACTGACTCGGCCCCTTGGATAGTATCACCCTTGTAGTCGTTACACTCGGTCTACCAATTGTCATTACTTGGCTGGGCTACATGCCCTACATCCCAACGATCTACGACAAACTCAAGCCTTATATGCTCTATCCCAGCACTATTGGCACTTACTCCGTCCGGCCTCTACCTTTCAAGCTCGGCAATGTCCCAAATATGGGCCAAGCACTGTTTATCGTCATCTTCGTCTCTCTCACTGTCGTCTTCACCGCCATCGACTATGACGTCCGTCAGCCCAATGCCCGTTTTGACAGCACTATACGGGAGCAACTGGCTTACCTGGTGTACCGCACTGGATCCTTCGCATATGCTCTTCTCCCAGTGATTGTTCTCTTTCCCTCCAGGAACAACATCCTCCTCTCACTGTCCAACTGGTCACGGTCAACGTTCATCCTGCTCCACCGCTGGGTCGGGCGAATCTTTACGCTTCTTGCTGTTCTCCACGCCATGTTTGCCTTGGCTGGATCCCAGAGCTTGGGCTCTACTGACTGGAGACGATGGGGAGCTACTACTGTTATTCTCTCAGTCATTACCACCTTTGGGAGCGGTCTCTACTTTCGAAAGGCCAACTATGAGCTTTTCTTATTGATGCACGTCATCCTGGCCGTTTTCATTGTCGTCGGATGCTGGTACCATCTCGTCATGCGTTATGAAGCTATTGGCATGGACTTCCCGAACCACTCATATGGTCAGGAAATTTGGCTCTACATGGCTTGTGCTATCTGGTTCTTTGAGCGTCTTGTACGAATCATTCGTGTTGTTAGACTAGGCATTCTAAGATCCAAGGTCAAGGATATCGGATCTGGCTACGTCCGCATTGATATCCCTCACGTCCGCTGGGGTTTGGATCCAGGCAAGCACGTCTTTGTCTATTTCCCAACTCTCGCTCCCCTTAGACCCTGGGAGAACCATCCATTCTCAGTCATTCCTACTGTTGCTCTTCGAAGTCACGGATCGGTTTCATCCCCCACATCTCCGATCTCGCCGGGTGGTTCTTCTGGGCTCGAAGACATGGAGAAGTCAGTGACGCAAATTGGATCCAGAACCATTTTACCCTCAGCAGAGAACTCGGCTGGAGTGACCCTATTCATCAAGAAGTCGGCAGGCATCACAAAGCATCTTAAAAGTCACGACAGCCTTTTTACCTTCCTTGAAGGTCCGTACCCCGGTAACGACACGAGCCAAATACTTCGTTGCGATAGACTTCTCCTGATCGCAGGCGGAGTTGGTATCACGAGCGTTTTCGCTCTAGCCCACAGCCACTGGAACGTAAAGCTAGCATGGTCCGTCAAGGAGGATGCGCGCTGTCTCGTCAACGAACTCGAACCGGCCATGGATGCTATCAGCACGGCACAGGTGGACGTCAGGGTGGGCTCACGGTTCAACGTGACGGCCTTGATTGATGACGAGGCTTCTCGAGGATGGGAAAGAGTTGGGATCGTAGTGTCGGGACCGGGATCGCTTTGCGACGAGGTACGAGCGGTCGTGGCAGGTATAGCACGGAACTCGCAGACCATTTTTGAGCTTGAGGTGGATGCATACTCTTGGTAGTGCAGAAGAAAGGGCTTCTCTTCTCTTTAGCATGGTAGTTTGAGTGCCAGGGAGAGAGATTGTTTTGTCCATGATATATACGTAGTATTTCCACTAAAATCCATTATATTCTGTCGCTCAGTCCAAGGTTGACACAATAACCACGGTTCCCCAAGACCAATTCATCGTTACCCATCTTACAGATACATAGTTATCTCTTACAGTACCCGGCCCGCTCTGTAGTTTCATCGAGTGAAAATTGACTGACACAAGGATCGATTCAAGTTCCTTTGCTGTAACTCTTCTCTTCAGTCTCCCTGGTCGGGACATGTCACCGTCCCCTACTCAGTTACTTGATCTAAGCCCTTTTGAGCCTCTTGAGTGAGTCTCTATGTGTACTCATCACCTTTTGGAACTTAGCCCCAGCTCTCACTGGCCAAACTGACAAGATCAATCTGCCACGGTCAACTCGGGGAGGTCGTGTTTTCTTTTGCTTATCTAGATATCTTAAATGGAGTAACTTGACAGTCTGGTTTCACAAGGTCCCAGGAGCTCAAGTTTCTTACGATGTTTTAGTGCTTAGGTACTCATGGCTTATCTTGAGTAGCACTTCACTACTCGTAATTATGTTAGTGTCGGAGTAGCTTTGTTGTTAATTGAACGGTGTTTCGCGGAAGACTTTGCATCCAGTTGTACCTTTGCGAAACAACGTAAAGCAAAAACGTTGAGACCGGATAATTTTACTCGGGAGGGATTGTAACCATGATATGAGCTCTCATGGCTGCTACAACAAGCTTAGTCTTCAATCCCGTTCATATCTCCTTGTCAATCGCAAAAGATAGAACTCATTTCCATTTCGTGATTCATTGGCGTGAGAGTCCAGGGTAGCCACGTGAGACCATTGAGTTTTAGCGGTCAGTTGGAGGCACATGAATTAATGTGTGACTCTTGTTAGTTGATCAGGACAATTAATGTCATTGGTCATTTTTGAAGTTCTCCGTCTGCTGACGGTAAACGAACAAGATTCGGGACGATGGAGAGAACCATGATGAGTGAAGACACGACGTAGGTGGCTTCTGCAAAACATGCTTAAAGTCTGTGCATGAGTTGGGTTGAGTTGTGGTCTAACCTAGATAGTTAATTAATGAGTCCAGCCAGGCCTTCGTTTATCGCATCGCATCACCACCAATGATGATCTTGACTCGAGTTGCTGACCCTTACCTGGCCCTTGCGTTTAGAAACCGAATTGATTCTCTGTCGATCCGAATAAGAAATATTAGTCTAACTGACAACTTGAAGTAGGCCGGTATTCGGACGTACGTGTCGTGTCAATCGTGGGAGAATCCTCCCAGTTTCAAATAACGGAGTAATTAAACTGTAAATTTCCCAAAGTCAATAAAGCCCTGTCAGCTAGCCTCACTCTGTTCCATCCGAGACAAAAGATACCTGCATCTGCCGGTAATTTTGGTAGAAACGCTATGGCCTATGCAGGGATCTGCAAGACATTTGCCGCCGGAACCGAGCAGGGAAGATGATGGCCGGGCAATTCAAGACGAGTCGGCCAACTTTCTGGTGCCGAAAGAAGGCGGCCACTAAATGCATAACTGGCTGTGCGTTAAGACAGATTATATTGTATTTTTTAAAGCTATTTAAAAATTTAATAAAAATCTTATAATTTAACGCTAAAATAGTAA